>PVJC01014824.1:0-35895 GCA_004026665.1 Murina feae
GGCTCAGTGGATAGAGCGTCGGCCTGCGAACTGAAAGGTCCCAGGTTCGATTCCGGTCAGGGGCATGTACCTTGGTTGCAGGCACATCCCCAGTAGGAGGTGTGCAGGAGGCAGCTGATCGATGTTTCTCTCTCATCAGTGTTTCTAACTCTGAATCCTTCTCCCCTCCTCTCTGTAAAAAATCAATAAAATATATATTAAAAAAAAAAAAAAGAAAAACAAACAAAAACAAGAATAAAATAGAAAAGTGTGAGTTGAGCTGGAAAGAAAGGGAGATGCAGATAGGTCTCATAGTGGTTATGGTTGAGCATTTGTCTAGCTCTGAGTTCCCTGGCAGCCAAGGTGAAGAAGGAAACTTGCTGGAGCCAGGGCAGGGGGTGCTTCCCCCTCAGGTCTGGGTGGAGAAGGAACCTGGGGGTGGGCTGGTCAGTGTGCGGCCTTGACTCTGGTCCAGGCTGGCTAATCTCCCTCTCCAGGGGCCTGGACAGGGTCCTTTCCACCACAGCTCCATTTCTACCCCTGCCCCCTCCCTGCCACGCCTCCATCGCAGGCAGCTGGGCCTGGGTGCCTTCCCTGTGGAGAGCCGCTGGCAGGGTGTCTATAGCCCCTTCTGGGACTTCGTGCGTGCCGGCTGCCCTGGGGACCTGCAGGAGGCGCTGCTGGGCTTCCATGTGCAGAGCCTGCGGGAGCTGCGGGAGTCCCAGGAGTACCTGTGCTGTGAGAGGTGAGCCCAGCGCGTGTGCCCAGGCATCCACAAAGGACACCCAGAAGGCTTCCTGGAGTGGGTGGACCTGGGCTGGGTGTAGCTGAAGGATGTGTGCATGGTGCCTCAGGACCCCGCTGGACGACAGTGTGGGCAGAATGGAAGACATCCTGGAGGAGGTGGCACAGCACCGGGAGCCCGAGGCCCTGCAGCAGTATCTCCAGAAGGTGAGGCTTGCGGGCTGGGGGCCCTTCTCACGGCCCCTGGTGCCGACCGAGGGGCCAGGTGTGGGCCCCTTCTCTTTAGAGGGCCTCAGTGTTCCCAGGGATGAAATGGGTGCAGTCTTGGGAGTCTCGTCAGACCCGCTGGGCTCCAGGCCCCGGCCCTGAGCATCTCTCCGTTGCTATGCACTGGCAGGCCCTGAGCAGCTCGCTACACCCCCTGGGGAAGCTGCTCCGGACACTGATGCTGACCTTCCAGGCCACATACGCAGGCTTTGGGGCCAACAAGCACCTGCAGGGGCTGGCCCAGGAGGAGGTGAAGCAGCACGCCCAGGAACTCTGGGCTGCCTACAGGTGGGCCCCGTGGCACACGTGGGCAGGGGAGGGATTCAACCCTCTCCGAGCATTGGCTGTGCCTGGAGCCAGGGCGGGAATGGGGCTTCCCCCTCAGGAGCCAGGGGGTGGGCTGGTCAGTATGCAGCTGGGGAGCAGAGGGTGGGAGATGATGGCCAGGCCCCATCAGGCCCTGGGCTGACCCCTGACCCCAGGGGAACTCTGACCCCACTGAAGGCTAAGCCCGACCCTGGACTCAGGCCCCCCTTTCCAGCACTGGCTGAGCTGTACCCTGAGAATCGTCACAGAGGGACCAGGTCTTGGCTGGGCATCCTGTCTTCCCAGGCCTCTCACCCCTAGGGTCTGGGGTGGAGCCACTGCCCTTGGTGAGGGACAGGGGGAGCTCTGGTTCTGTGGGAGGTGGCAGCCACACTGTTCCTTTCTCATTGGCTTGCAGGGGTCTGCTACAGGTTGCCTTACAGCGCAAGGGCGAGGCCCCGGAGGAGGAGGAAGACGTGGAGACAAGGTGGCTTCCCCAGGCCCCCGTGGAGTCTGTGGGTCCTTTCCCCCAGGGTCAGTCAGGTTTGGGGTCTAGGGAGGCCTCACACCTTGGCTCCCGGGCCCCTCGGGGAAAGGGATGATTCTGGGGTAGTATTGGGAGTGAAGGCTCGGACCAAGCATTGTTCATAGAGCTTTCAAGGGTCAGAAAGACCCATGACATGTTCCGTGAGCAGAGCGATGACCCATGACCTCGGTTCCAGGGAGAGGCAGTGCCCCAAATATCCCTGTCTGAATGTGTTAATCCAGCCCCATCTCTCAGGTGCGCAGAGGTGGGCGGCAACCCTGGTGCCCTCCTACCTGTGTACAAATGGGGAAACTGAGCCCTGGCAGGGGCTGAGTCTGAGGTCACACAGCAAGTTACGTGGGTCATTAAATCTGTTTCCCTCAGACCCCCCGAGATCAAACTGTGCAGTTTGCCTTCAGATTCCAGGCCTAGAGGTGCTGATCGGAGAGGCCCCACGTCACTGCATTGCAGGAGGCCTGGGAGCGGGGTCAGCATTAGGGGGAACTTGCCCTGGAGTCCTAGGAAGCACAGAACACCGGAGGCAGGAAGGACTGTCCTGGAAGGGCCGCTGAGGTCTTTGCTTTCCGTGAAATGGGATTAAAATCCTGCTCTACTTGCTGCGCAGGCTCTCAAGGCACAGGAGAGAAGCAGGCGGCAGAGCCATCGGCTGGGCTGGCTGAGCACGGGCTGGCGGGGGGCTTCCTCGGGATGGAGGAGGCTGGAGGCGGGGACACTGTTGTGAAAAGAGCAGGATGGAGGGCAGCTCAAGTAGAGACCAGCACCAGACCCCTCCTGCTGACCCCACACTGTCCTGGTCACTGTCCCTCAGGAACCAGCAGGTGCACGGACTGATGCTGCCTCTCATGCTGCCCAGCTTCTACTCGGAGCTCTTTACGCTCTACCTGCTGCTTCATGAGAAAGAGGACAGTTTCTACAGCAAGGGCATCGCCAACCTGAGCCTCTTGCCTGACATCCAGCTTCTGGAGCTCTTGGATGTGCAGAAGTAAGCCTCCCCAGCAGAGGGTACACATGCACGTTGTCTTCAGCAAACACAGGGGCATTAATGGGCTGTGTGTCCATCAAGGTCTAGGTTAGGGGGTGTCTGACTCAGGTATGGCTGGATCTAGGTGCTCAGCTGTATGGCGCAGGGAAGCAGCATCTCTCTGTGTTGGTCTGTCTCTGGCTCCCCCTTATGGTGATGAGTATGGCTTCAGCCCCTCAGGTTTAACCTCTCCCAGCTCAGGCCCCTCACTGTCTCCACAGGAAGCTAGGGTCCCCTGCCCAGCAGCTCCTGCAGAGCCCATCCTCCCCCCCCCCCGCCCCCCTCCCGGAGTCCCTCACTGGCTTGGCCTGGGCCTGAGTGCTCCCCAAATGCTGGCTGCCCAGAGCGGCCAGGCCATCTTGGGGTCTACACTGGGGCTGGGCAAGCTCACCTGCTCTTCGCTCTTGGACTGAGAGTGGGGGAAGGGAGATCCTCAAGGGGAAACCAAGCACCTTCCAGGGGCAGAGCAGGGCCTCCCTCTACCCACAACACCTTTCCCCTCAACATCCCTCCCGACCACGGGTACTCGGAGGGATGAGGGCATGGACGCTGCTTCCAGCCTGGTCTTCCCCCCAAATCCCGTTTCCTCTCCATCATGGGAAATATTTCCTGCATCTGACCAGTGACCAGCCCAGAGACCAGGTGCCCCTGGCTTCCCAGGTGTCTCTCCTCCACACCTTCCAGCTGCCAAGCCCCCTTCATGCTGGGGCCAGAGGGAGGTCTCCCTTCTCCAGGAATCCCTCAGCCTCTCCTTGCCCTGGGCTGCACACACACGCTCTGGGCTGCCATGTGGGCCCATGTCCGCACTCGGCCCTGCTGGGGCACATGGCGGCACAGGGAATTTGCTCTTTGACCGCAGACCCTGCCCCCTCCTCTTGGCAAAGCGTCCTGTTGCATTTTTTAAATTTCAGGCACCTGTGGCCCCTCAAGGACCTCACGATGATGACCAATCAGGTGAGAGAGCAGGACTTGTACCTGCCCAGGGAGTGGTGGGCTGCACTCTGAGCTTAACCCCAGATTTGCGCCAGCTTCCCAGCTTCTGCCTCAGGTTGCTAGTCAGAGGCTGCAGAGGCCGAGGAGGGGATGCCAGGCTTATCCGGTGGCTCTAAGAGCGTGGTGAGGGTACAGCTGATGGCCCACAGTGACCAGGCTCACACCCAGGCTCCACCTTTTCATGGTTCTGTTGCCATGGGCCCAGTGTCTGATCTCTGTGCCTCAGTTTCCTCATCGGCTGCAGTGCTGGCTGCGGGGGAGGTGGGCTGGCCCTCCCGCTGAGAACCTGTTAGAAAAGCAGATTCTCGGCCCCCAGACCTATGGACGGGAACATGGGGATGATCAGGAATTGGGGTTGAGAGCCACTGACATAGACCATCAGAACTGGGCGCAGTCAGCGGCCGTAGCTGTTATAGTTGTTATCTTTATCCATTTTGATCCTCCCAACTCCTGCCAACCATTTTCCCCATTTTACAGCTGAGTAAGTTGAGGCTCACAGCAGAGCTGTCCCATGCCCTCAACCCTCTGTCCAGGGCTGTGCTGAAGCCACTGATGGAGATGGGTCGGGGGCCAGGGAGGGGATGCGATAGAGCTGGGGGACTGGGGCCTCACCAGCTGTTCCCCCGCCCCACAGAGGCACTCCCTGGGGTCTGCCACCGAGTGTCTGCAGAAGATCATGTGAGTCTGGGCCCTGGGCAGGGTGGGAGGAGGTGGGCGAGGTGGGGCCCTGTTGGGACTGAACCAGGGCCTTGATCTGCAGCACCACGGTGGACCCCCGGGAGAAGCTGGAGGCGCTGGAGAGGACATACGAAGAGATCGAGGCCACGGTGTGCCAGGTGCTGGGCCAGGAGCACAAGCTGCCCATGGACGACCTGCTGCCGCTGCTCATCTATGTGGTGTCTCGCGCCCGGTGAGCCTCCTGCAGGAGCGGGTCCCCCCCCCCCGTAGGGTCTCCCCACCCACCACCCTCCCCAACACACTCGGAACATCAGCTGTGAACATCACTGCTTTTCTTAGTATCTCAGTGCCAACGGGCACACTGAGGCACAGAGAGGAGTGGGTCCCAGGGTGCCACTCTGGTTCCATGTGTGTCAGAGCAGAGAGGGACCTGGCCCAGGTGTCCAGCCTCCCAGGCCTGCGCCTCCCCCAGCTGCTCGGGGCCTGTCCCTGGTGGCCCCCTTCTCCCTCTCACTGCGGGTGGTTTTCCAGAATCCAGCACCTGGGAGCCGAGATCCACCTGACCCGGGATATGATGGACCCCAACCACACGGGTGGCCGGTATGACTTCCTGCTCACGGCCCTCGAGGTGAGGGACAGAGATGCCCTGACCTCTGGGGCAGACCCCTCTGTGCAGCAGCCACCGCCATGGGAGTGAGCTCATTCCCACAACACATGTGCCTCCACAGAGGGACTCTCACAGACCCCTGGACCTGCCCTTGTGGAAAGGGGCTGGGGGCAGCCAAGTGCATTCCAGCCCGAGAACCTCAGGGCCCAAGTGTGGTCCAGACTGCAGCCCAAGCACATGGGGGAGGGGGGCCCATTTCCTTGCAGCCTGTGGTGAGGGCCCAGGTGGAGACGGTGGTGCAGGTCCGGGTGGGGGGTGCACCTGGTAACCGCCCGAAACCGTGCAGTGGCTGGGAGTGGGCAGGACAGCAGCCTCACCCTCCTTTCTCCCTCCAGTCCTGTTACCAGCACATCCAGAGGGACGGACGACATGCATCACCTGCCCACCAGCCGGAACTCCAGAGAACCCTGGTAGCTCTGCCTCCCCTGGACCAGGCGTAGTGCTGAGCAGGCCCAGCCTGGCCCTTGTGGCCCAGAGCAGAGGGCAGGATGGGTCCTGTAGGTGGTGCTCTTGGAGGAGATGAGTTTCTTGCAGTGAGATGCTGCTGCGGGTGAGGGGTGACAGGTGGCCCCAGAGCCATGGTTTCCCTTCCTCTGCCACTAGACCAGTCTCCAGTGACCTTGACCCGCAGAGGCTTGCAGGTTGGGGGTGAGGAGCCACTTGCTGAGCCTTGCTTCCAAGTCCTTGAGCCTCAATGTTGCCGTCTGTAAAATGGACTTGATTGTCTGTAAAGGACCTTTCATCTGTCTTGCTGGAGTCCTTCTGAAAGTCCTGGGCTGTACCTGAGATTCTTATGTCACTGTCTGTGTCGCTGGTCTCCCCACTCCTGGGCAGAGGCTTCTGGTGACCCCTCTGTCTACCAGCTTTTTCCCACGAGAGGTCTCCTGGGACCTGTCTCCTTCCCAACTCTGCTCCAGGTGAAGCGTGGGGAGAGGTTAGGTTTGTGCAGCTGCCGGGCCTACCCTGAACCTTACCCTGGTCGGAAGCAAGTGGTGGCTCTGAGGAAGCCCAGCCCTCCTGAGCCCAAGGCTGAATCCCCACCGGGAGCCTCAGGCTGGGGTGGTGGCTGGGGGCACCCACAGACACTCAGAGATGATTCGGGGCAGCGGGCAAGAGACCCAGGGGTCCCCCTTTGCTGCTGCCTACAGAGGAAGGCAGGGTGGCTGTCTTAATTGGTGTCACCCAACGAAGAATGAGGCTACCCAGAGTGCTGTGAGCATTCACGTTGACCTAGGACTAGGGCACTGACCTGTATGCTCACCCTCTCCCAGCTAGTTCTCCACCTGGACTCGGGCGAGCCCTGCACCTCCCAGCCCTGCCGCCTCCCACTGCCTCCGGGACAGGGCCTTGGAGGAGCTCGGATTCCCCAGGACCTCCCACCCGTCTCACAGGCCTTGCCCAGTATGCACTGAACTGACCTCTCTCAGGACCTCAGGAGAGTCAGGGGGAGCCAGGGTGGCATCAGACCTTCAACAGAATGTGGGGCAGGTGGGGCCTTTGCATGAGATGGAAACTGACCAAGGAGGTCAGCGCCCATTTACTGAAGAGACGCCTGGAGCCAGGCCTCTGCCTGCCGCGTGGGTGCCTCCGGGAGGCTGGTGAGATGGTGGCCTGCAGGGAGCGGGTGATGACCTCATGGCCACTGCAGGGACAACACTGGTGTCCACTCTGGAGTCATTGGCTCCCAGGGACTCCGGGGCTGCAGGACACCCGCTGTGCCCTCCATCTGTCTGATCCACCTGCCTCCAGCTGAGGCTTCTCCTGTGAGCAGGGACTGTGAGCAGGAGGTAAAGTTCAGAATGGATCCCAAAGGGATTGCTGGGCCCCTGGGCCTGGGAAGGGAGGGCCAGGAGAGCTGCTCCTTGACGCCCAGGGGCCGCTTTCTGACGGCACCGCAGGGGCCTGCCCACCCGCCCCCATGAGGGCCTGAATTTGGGCTGAGGAGACAGGGCACTGGGGAGGGATGAGGGACGCCGTCTGCCATTGCCACCAGCGCCAGGTTACACAACAGTAAGTGGAGCCCAGGGGCGTGCACTCAGCATGTTCAACCACCAGGGGTCGCCCTTGCAGCGGGTCCGTGCCCTGCAGACCTGGTCTGTACCTTGGGGGTGCGCGATGATCTCTCCCCAGGGCACAGGGTCCCACCTCCATTGTCCCACCGTGACTCCCCCGTGGGGGCCTCAGTCGTGTCAGGAGAGGCTGACCTCTACTTGACACCCCATGTCCACGGGGCGCCGGGCAGGACCCAATAGCCCTCTTTAACCAGAAAAAGTCTTTAAAAACCTTAATCCAACCTTACCTGGAGGCATCTCTGCTTGTTCAAAGGACTTAGACCAGTGGTTCCCAATGGGGTGCACGCCCACAGGGGGGCAACTTGATTTTTAAGTTGGGGAGCAATTCGAGAATGAGTTATTAACTGTGAATTTGTTGTGTTTATTACGGCTCTAGGGGCCTTATATACAGTGTATAAATGTATATTGTGACATTTATGCATTTTAGTTCTCATGTTTTGAAACGTTGCTTTTTTCCTATCAGTTCATATTATTTTTTTAAACAATTTCTTAGTGATGTCTTCCTTAGGACTTCAACTGTCCTTTCTTTCTTTTATTTCCCTCTTTTATGGATGCCATGTTCTTTTGAAGCTTGTTTAGACCAAGTTAACAGCCTTTTAGGCTTCTTCCACATGAGTAGGAGCTCACTTTTTGAATAATAAGAATTATATGCCACGGGGAGGGCATCAAGATTTTAGACACTTAGGTGGGGCAGGTCAAAACAAGGTTGGGAACCACTGACCTAGACCAAGTGACTTGTGCCTTCGGGTGGCTGTCATAGAAACCACTGGGTCCTGTGAGCCTCAGCTGTGCAGATCTCACAATGAGGCCACCTTTGTTTACTCAACTGTATGTCACCTGGGCACCTTCTCTACAATGGAGTCATCCCATCGGAAAAGGTGGCATGAAATGTGTCCCTGATTGTAGCTGGAGTGACCAGTGACACCACCTGAGCCCTGGCCAAGGGTGTTGAGGATAAATGTCCCCAGGCCTCCTCCTGCCGGCCAAGCTGGAGTCTGCAGTTGCTGGTACACCTACACTGCTGGTGGGTGATGGGATTTGTTCAGCCAGCTGCATCCAGGCCAGGGGGATGTGGTTGAGGCCCTCACTGCAGATTGGCCTCATCTGTGGCTGCAGGTGCTGTCCACGCTGGCTGCATTAACCACCGGGTGAGGCAGCAGAATGACGTCGATGGATCAAAGGAGTGAATTCTACTTCCTGTGCGAGTCTGCAGAGAACAATTCTCTCTTCTCTGTGGGCTTTACTTCCCTCAGTTCTGCATCCTTCCCTCTTCCTGGCTCAAGTCCTTATAAGCCTTGGGCACTGTCCTCCGAGGCAGCCCTTGGGGCTGGGAGGGTCATGACCACTGACACCACTTAGGGTATAAACCTACAATTATTTCTTAAATGTATTTTTATTGATTTCAGAGAGAATAAGTGAGAGAAAGAAACATCGATGAGAGTCATTGATCAGCTGCCTCCTACACGCCCCACACTGAGGGGTTGAGCCTGCCACCCGGGCATGTGCCCTGACCAGGAGTAGAACTGTGACCTCCTGTTTATAGGTTGATGCTCAACTACTGAGCCATGCCAGCCGGGCTGTACAATTATGTTTATTCTGGGAAAACTACAAGCAGAGAAGCTGCACACCTGGAGGTGGGCTCAGGCCTGGCACGGCCGCCCTGGGCACAGTGGGAAGGTTCCAGAAGCTCCACACCCCTGTTGCACCCTTCATTTTAGAGGCCAAATGGAAGCATTTGGACAGTTATGAAATACTGAAAGGCTCCTGGGCAGGAAGTCGTCTTGTGAAAAGGAGACCCTGGTGCCCAATAGCCCATCAGTCTGGTTTGTGTTGACTAACTCAGCCAAGCTGGGCAGACCGTCTGCTAAACAAGGAGGAACCAAGCCTCGAGGGACCTCTGCTGTCTCAGCCCTGCTTTGAGTGGGCATCATTTGGGAATTTCTCATAAAGCAAAGCGCAAGCCCTCTGTTCATCCAACAGATGTGCTCTGTGTCTCACGGCACATTATAGATGTTGTTCCAGACCCTGAGGCAGCCAAGGTTTGTGCTTCACGTTCGGCCTCAGCCTGGACATGAGTCCTGGGTCTTCCTGGCCCTGCCCTGTCTTATCCCACCTTTGCCCGTTTCTCTCAAAGCTGCACTCCAACTCAGGAGCTGCTTTATCTTGGAGACCCTTCCATAGATTAGAGACTATTTCTTCTTTAAAAACAGAACTATCATCCTGGCTGGGTAGCTCCGTTGAGTAGAGCGTCGTCCTGATATGCCAAGGTTGTTAGGGTTGAACCTGGTCAGGACACATACAAAAAGCAATGAATGATGCATAAATAAGCAGAACAACAAATAAATTTCTCACTCCCTCTCTCCAATCAATCAACAAATGAAAAGAAAGCTGTTTTCTCTGTGTTCAAATTGGGTAACATTAACTGTGCAGCTTAGTGGTGCTGCTCTCTGTGTGGCCCACTGTGCGCTGAGCTCACCCAGCTTGTTAGTATATCTTTCCTTTCTAAAATTTCCATTGGGTTTTCCTTTATAACTTCCATTTCTTTGCTGAGATTTGTGGAGAGCGGCTGCAGCGTTTGGACAGATTCAAGCCTCGGACTAAGGAGAGGGCCCGGTCCTCTCATGGCAAAGCCCTCCCAGCACCATCACAAGCCAAAGGCTATCGTTGGAAGCTTGACCTCATGGTCCGAACCTGTGGCCCCACGTGGCTGAGTGACGTGGCTGCAGAGCACCGCACAGAGATTCTTTTTTATTTTTCAAGTTTGCTTAAGGAGAGCATGCAATCGCTTAGAGCTGGTGCATCTGCTTGACAACCTTGTCAGATCATTCGCGTCTGTGTCTGCTGTTACCCTTTCTGACTTGTGCTGAGGTTTTCTTGGCGTTCGGTTGAGTGATTTTTGGACGGTACCCCGGGCGTTTTGAGTACAAGGTTAGGAGACTCTCTCTTCACATACCTATTTTAGCTGTCGGTCCATCTATCCACATGATGAATGCATGGCCTGGCCCGTGTGTGGGCCATGCTCTAAGTGCCAGTCCCTTTGCCCAGCCCCTGCCATGCTGCGTGTCCTGCTGAGCGGGCTCCCCGGAGGCCAAGGTCACAGCTGGGCCTATCCCACCATCCCAGTGCTTGGCTTCAAGGACCCAGCAAATGCAACAGGAATCTTCCCTGCACTTTCTGCCTCACTTCCCTTCGTTCGCTTCCAGCAGCAGCGCCTTGCAGTCCACCAGGCTGCCTTCGCCTTGGCTTCTGACGCCTCCCGGCCTGGCCTACAAGTCCTTCCCTCTTCTCCCTCCATTAAGTCCTCTCAGCCTCCTCCACCAACAAAAATTCCTCTTCCATCAGAACGGCCTCCCATGAACCCAACTGGAATTCATAGCTCATTAGTTGAACTGAATCCCAGATGTGTGAGAGCACAGCAGGTGGGAGAGCTCAGGCCCTGTGCCCTGTTCTAAGAAGTGTGGGACCTGGGCAAATGCTCCCCCGAGGCTTCTGGCCTCTGGGTGGTGCCAGGACCCCATAAAGACTCCCTGGCTCCCAGGGGATGTGGGTGGAAGTGCTTCCTGGCACGTCTCGGGGTGTTTGAGGGCTGGAACGCCACACTTGCCGTCAGAATCGCCCCTGCCCTGTGACTTGGGCACGTCGCCCATGTATGGGAGGTGCGGCCTACGACTGTCCTGTACTTCACCACATGCGTCTCTGCTTCGTTTGGAAACTGTTGCCAAGGCCCAGTGCCCGTTAGTACTTTAAGAATTGGTAACCCTGCCCTGCTGGCGTGGCTCAGTGGTTGGGCATCAACCTATGAACCAGAGGTCATGGTTGGATTCCCCGTCAGAGCACATGCCAGGGTTGTGGGTTCAATCCCCAGTGTAGAGGGTGCAGGAGGCAGCCTATCAATAACTCTCATTATTGATGTTTTTATCTCTCCCTCTCCCTCTCCCTCTCCCTGCCTCTCTGAATTCAATAAAAATATATTTAAAAAAAGAATCAGCAGCCCTATAATGGAGCCTTGAGGGATGTCTGGGGAGAGGTGGTGACATTTCGAAGTTCAGAATCTATGTGGCAAACACTTTGTTGGGGTGGCCAGATGTACTTCTGTGGAGCTGACAGGGAGCTCACCAGTGCAAGCAAGTGAAGCTTTTTTAAAAAAGCAGTAAGACGAAGAGCACCCACACTGGTGAAGGCAAGGCAGCCGGGTTTTATTAAAGTTGCTCTGATCTTACTGAGTGGGTCTAGGTAATGGTTTTCCACCCCTGGTAATCATGTTTTTGAATAAACCAAAATTAATTTCATATGAAGAAAAGATAGCATTAGATAATTTTATTTGCAAACCTTATTTTCACGACTATTTACAATATTTTCATTCCTGCAGATGCGTTTTTCTCCTTATAAGAAGGAAACAAAAGAAAGGATTACATGAAACTGCTTCCTAAGAGGAAAATGGGGAGCAAAACTACCGTGCAATGTTTCAAAGTTGGCCACGAAGATCATCCCTCTCGCGTGCTTAGAGTTGAAAATATTTGGACTTCAAAACCAGACGATAATTACATGGAAATGAAGATGCCACATGAGCTTTAGTATCTAATAATCTCATCTGTAGAGGCCTGAAGAGAGGCCTGTGACGTGGCTGATAACTCCATTGAGCGCTGGGAAGGGTTTGCAGTAAACCCCTCACAGGTTTGGGGTGACAGTGGGGTGAGATCTGGTTGGCATAGCGAAGGGACTCAGCCACAGGCACAACTCTCCCAGCAGAGCGACCTCAGTGCTCTGTGTCCTCTTGTGTCAAGGAAGCCAGAAGCTCTTGGTCAACATTTGCCTGCTTTTCCGTCTCATCTGAATTGTTCCTCAGCCTCAGCTTGGTTTCCAGTCTCTGCTTCCATTCTTCTCTGAGCCTGAACATAGAAACAGAACACACAGAGGGACACTCATCTCCTGGGCTGCTGGTTCAGGTAAAGCTTTCTTCCTTTTCCTCCCTGACGGTGTGTGTGAGTGTGTGTGTGTATGTGTGTGTGTGTGTGTGTGTGGTGTTGTAACAGGTACGCAGAGGACTTGCAAATTTAAATATGTACATGTTTTAATCTCACTTCTGTTCAACATACCCTAATCTCAATCCTCTGAACTTTCCTTTGAAAGTGCAATATCTTTAAAGTATTGGGGGAGCGGGGACCCTGTCAATCTTGAATTGTTTACCCAGCAAGGCTGGCATTCACATACAGAGGCTTTGAGATGCTCAAAAACTGAGAGGGTCCTTCCTGGCGGACTGCACAGCACATGCTGAAGGCCACTCCTTCGAGCAGAAGGAGGTCGGGGTCACGAGGGAATAAAAGCACCTGCAAAGGCAGCTGTGTGGATGCATAGTCATAACTTTCTCTTCTTTAAGAGATTTGAACTTCTTTAAGAGATAATCAGTGGTTAAAAGCAACCCTGTTCCTTATGTGACACAGGGTTTATAACACATGGAAGTAAAAATGTACTTTTGCACAACAGCGCGACGGCCAGGAGGGGGAAATGGCATCATCTCGCTGTAAGGCTTTTACACGCTAAAGGAGATGCTGCACCCTTGAAGGTGTGTGATAAGTTCCGGGTGCATACGTAAATCCTAAAGCAACTACCAAAATAACACAATTGCAATCCAATTACAGTGCAGATATTGTCACCTGGGATAAAAAGGCAGTATCCAAATATATGCTCCACAGTGTCACCCTCATACACTAGAACCAGTGACAGAGAGGAGAGATAAAACAGTATTTTTAAAACATATTTTTATTGATTTTTTTACAGAGAGGAAGGGAGAGGGATAGAGAGTTAGAAACATGAGAAAGAAACATCGATCAGCTGCCTCCTGCACGCCCCCTACTGGGGATTGAGCCCACAACCCAGGCATGTGCCCTTGACTGGAATCCAACCTGGGACCCTTCAGTCCACAGGCAGACGCTCTATTCACTGAGCCACTTAGGGCTACATTTGTTAATGTATAAGAATTTTAAAACTATAGATGGTGGCAGCAACGTATGCTTGGAAAGTTAAAATAATTTCATCCTCTGAGATGCCCATCTGGCATTCTTCTGGGCAAGTCAATTTCACGTAAAGAAATAGACATACAAGGGTGCTAATGCTGTGTCAATGTATGTTGGTGTTGTAGACTTTTGACAGTGAGGAGGTTGTGCCTGGGGGGAGGGGTACGTGGGAACTCTACTTTCTGCTCATTTTGCTGTGAATTTGCTCTAAAAAACAGTCTATTTAAAAAAAATACATACTTTCTCAGTGCACTCCTTCCCAGGCGCCGCTCCTCCGATTCTCGGTAGAAGGTCTGTTTGCCAATTTCCCTTTCCCAGAAGTGTTTGAGCTCGTGACAAGTGTTCCGGCAGAAGACCTCCCGGCGGACGTACTGATTGTTCATCCCCTGAAAGAGAAAATATCAGCCGAACCCTCATAGAACATGCTCCCTGGGACTCTTGGGGGTGCTGACATCATTTACCTGAGGGAGACCCTGGCCAGTGCAGACCCTCAGCATCAGGAATAACATCCGTCGCAGGGGTGAAAGCAGGAGCTCCCTGAGAGCCTGGCGGGTCCCAGGCACCTGGCACATACCTCTGTCCTTCCTTCCTCCTCCTCCTCACAGAAGCATGGCTTCTCCACTCTTCATGGACAGCAGTGTGCAGGCAGTGTGGGCTCCTCACAACACCCATGTGTGGACACACCGTCCCCATTTACAGGGGGGCGTCTGAAGGTCACAATGCTTGCGTGGGTCCCGCAGCCATCGCCAGCAGGAGGCAGACTGCAGTCTTGGGAATGTTTTCTAGCCCTTTACTCAGGGTTTGCCCTAAAACTGTCCCAGCATCTGAGGACCAGAGCAAGCACTTGGAGTGCATGTGTGCATGTGCATGTGTGGAATGGATCATGTCAGACACTCAGAGTGCTCAGTTCCACCTGAAGGAACTGCCCAACGCCCAGACCTGGAGGGTGAGGGAAAGGAGTAGAGGCAGGGAAAGGCAGTGCCCAGGCTGGGAGCAGCGAGGATAAGGCGCAATGGATGGGTTCACAACGTTCTGGGGGTGTCAGTTCAGGTGGTGAGTGAAGGTGATGGCACTAAGGGGGCCTCCAGCGGCTGTGCCTGTACACAGAAGGGAAATACCAGAGCAGGCCCACGGGGAGCAGGCCCGTAGGGAGTGAGGGGCTCGAGCAGGGCCAGACAGGTTGAGGTGCCTGGTGCTGATCCAAGGGCAAGACTTTGGAAAGGGCACCTAGGCACTGAGGCCAGAGCTCAGCATGAAGGTCTGGACACAGCTCTCTCTCAGACACTGGGCTGCGGGGCCGGTGGAAGGGGAGAGGCTTGAAGCCAGATGTTTACTCCAACTTGTGCATTGATCCGACGTGCCTTCTGCTGGTCAATCAATTCTTCGTGCCTCTGCACTGAAAACATTTCTTTGAAGATCAAATTTGACCATGAAGATGACTTCAGGTTTAACAGGGAGAGAGCTGGACACACACTCGTCACAGTCACCGGGATTTCCTGGGATAGGAGCTGGGGTGGGGGTGAGGGGCACGAGAGTCACCTGACATGGTCTGAGGGGAAGGGACGTGCCCATGAGTGGGTGGGAGCACCAGGTGCGGGAGCAGACTGTGCCAAGGCCTGCGGGATTGTCTGTGGAAGCAGAGACACTGAAGCAAATGGAGGTGCCCTGGGGTCGGGGGAGGGAACTCTAGGTTATGACTTGTTTCTGGTGATGGTTACACAGCCGCAGGCAATTGCCAAACTTATCCATGGGCAGATTTTATGACACATGAGCTACGCCCCAGGAACAGGAGAAATGCCTCTGTGTTTGGATCAGAGAGTCATCGAAGTTCCCAGCTCTAAGCTCCTGGGAGACCCTGTCAGGACCTCACGGTGAGGGGTCCTTCGCGTGTTCTGTGAGCACGCATTTCGGTTTCCTGGCTTCTGAAATGAGGGCACGGCTCCACCATGCAGAAATGTGAGAAGAAATAGCAATAGTTGGCGAGCCGTCTGGAAACGCAGGGGATTGTTCTTGAGAAAAACACATGGCTCTGCTCCTCTGTCTCCTCGGCCAGGAATCCCGCCACCAGATCCCATGTCCACGAGAGAACTGGCGCTGCTTCCTGCCCGCCAGCACCTGCTCAGGAGGCCATGGCGACAAGGACCATCGTGAACCGCACAAAACCGAGCTTTGCTTAGAGACACCACAGCATGCGACGCCTGCCCGTCGATCCAGTTGAACAAGGTGTTGAGCTTGCACCATCTCGGAGGCATCAGGCAGCATGAGGGTCCACAGTGTTCAGTGAACCAGCTGCTCCAGAGACCCATGTCCGCTGTGAGTCCTCACGCTCTCTGTGCCAGCCACTGAGTTTCCAAGTCTTGGGTTACTTCGAGTATGAAACCCAAATGAGGAATGAGAAAGGTGATGGTGCTTTTTGTTAATTCCCACCCGAGGATATTCTTCCCATTGAATTTTTTTTTTTTAGAGTGGAAGGGAGGAAGTGGAAGGGGAGAGAGAAACCTTGATGTGAGAGGGACACCCGGATTGGTGGTTGCCTCTTGCTTGTACCCACCTGGTCTGGGAATTGAACCTGCAACTGAGGTATATGCTCTTGACTGGGAATGACCCTTCAGTCTGAGGGCCAGCACTAACCACTGAGAAACCAGCCAGGGCAAAAGCTGTTTGTTTTTAAAGAAGTTTGGTTTACACAGCTCACTCTTGAGACTCTTGGCTAGAGCTGTTCATTCTGCCAGCTGAGTGTGCATGCCACCATATTTCTTGTATACCCGACACCTTTTAAGAGCAACTATTTTGTGAGTATTTTTCACAACATTTTAAAAGGCTTCATAATGATTTCAGCTTGAAGTAGAACAAAGCGTTACAGTTCCAGATAAACAGAGGGAGGGCAGGCCACCCTGTCTCAGTGCAGGGTGCGGTGGGCTGAGGACCTGGAAAGCGGGTGCATTGAAGGTCAGAATTCCAATGACAGTTGAATGGAGCTAATTTTTTTTTTTTTTTTGAGAGAGAGAAACATCGATGTGAAAGAGAAATTTTGATTGGTTGCTTCCCATCTGTGCCCTGATGGGGAAATTAAACCCACTACCTTCTGATGTGCAGGACGATGCTCCAACCTACTGAACCACCCAGCCAGAGCCAGATTTTCTGGTTTTACTCTAGTCTCTCTAGTTTAGACCCAAGGCAACCCACAAGTGGGAATGTGGCTGACAAGCGCACCAAGAAGTCCTCTGATTCTAGGGAGAGAGGAGACTCTAGTGCTCAGAGATGAGGGAAATCACTTATTTTTCTTTTCTCCAGTCTCTCAGGTCCCAGGAAATTACAAGGTGAGGGAGGCTTGGAAGCAACAATGGAAGTGAAGGATCAGCAGGGCCTGGGGAGACAGAACTTGCCCCAGGAGCAGCTGTGGTCCCACCCTCCCCGCCTCCTCCATCTCAGTCCCCTGGGCGTTTGACCCCATGAGGGCAGCCACAGGACGTACACAGCAGAACAGATAATATCAGCCCAGGTTTCTGGCCAAAGGGATGAAAATGGGGCGTCCAGGGAATTGGAAATCACTGGGGAGACCGTGAGGTGGGTGCACCTCAGGAGTGACTACTGCTGAGCGCTGGCTGGCCTGGCGGCTGCACAGGTGTAGTTCTGATCCCGAACAGTGACAGTGTAGAGAGAAAATCATAGCAGAAGGAGGAAACCTGACAATGTCCTCAGCCAAGTAGACTGAAGGGTAACTGATGGATCTCTCCACCCAACGGCAGAATACAGATCCCTTCCAAGTGCACATGAAGCAAACCTCAAAGAAATTCCTAGAACTAAGAGAGTTTAGCAAAGATGCAGGATATGAGATCAATACACAAAATTAATATATGCCAGTGAGCAATTGGAAACTGAAATTAAAAACACACCACTATCACCCGGCAGTGTTGCCCAGTGGTTGAGCATAGAGCTATGAACCAGGAACTCACGGTTCAATTCCCAGCAGACTACATGCCGTGGGTGGCAGGCTCGATCCCCAGTGTAGAGTGTGTGGGAGGCAGCTGATCAATGATTCTCTCTCATCATTGATGTTTCTATCTCTCCTCCTCTCCCTTCCTCTCTGAAATCAATAAATATACATGTATGTATATAAAACTCACTACCATCAGAATAACTCCTCAAGTGAAATACTTAGCTATCAATCTAACAAAACATGTATAAAATATCCTAAAAACTGGGAATTGAGAGGCAAGCTGATTCTCAATAAATGGTCTCAACAAATGGTGTTGTAACAACAGGATACCAATACGCAAAAAATAAAATAAAAGAACCTGACATAAACCCTCAGGTTATACAAAAATTAACTCAAAATGGATCGAATATAAAATGTAAAACTTTCAAGAGAACGCATAGGAGAAATTTTTGTGTGGCTTGGGAGTTAGAGTTCTTAGAAACGATAGTAAAAGCACAGTTCATGAAAACAGTTTAATAAACTGGGCTTCATCAAAATGAAGTCTTTGCAAATGACACTGTTTAGGGAATGGAAGACAGGATACAAGCAAACAAAAAATATTTGCCAGTAACATATGACAAGGGACTTGTATCCAGAATCTATAAAGAATTCTCAAAACTCAACAATATGAAAGCAAAAACCCAATGAAATGGTGGACAAAGCACTTTAGCACACACTTCACCAAAGAGGACACACAGATATCTATCAGATAGCGTTACAAGATGAGCATCATCAGTCACCAGGGAAACACAAATTAAAACCATGTAGAGATACCACTTCACCCTATAAAAAATAGGGACATCAGATGATAGGATGGTGAGCAGTTGGAACTCTCACAGGTTGATCCTGGGAAGGCAACATGGTACAGGTATTATTCCAGAAAACAGTTGGGCGGTTCCTCACAAGTTAAACGTATACCCATCATATGACCCAGCCATCCCACTCTTAGGTATGTCGCCTAGAGAAATGCAAAAACCTCTACACCTGCACACAGTTCTGTTTGTAATTGCAATAAGTAGAAACAACCTAATTGTCCTTCAATGAGGGAAAGGGTAAAAAACTGTCAAACATCCAGACAATGGAATACTGTGCAGCAATAAGAAAGAACAAACCACTGACACATTCAATAACTTGGATGAATCCAGAAGTTACACAGACGGGAAGCAACCATTGGAAACTAAAATTAAATAGATTATAGATTATCTGTGATTCCATCTGTCTGACAGCCTTGGAAAGACCAACTGTAATCGTTGCCTGGGGTGAGGAGGGAGAGTTTAACTACAAAGGCACAGCCTGAGGGGACTGTGTGCTGATTGTGGTGGTGGCTCCATGGAGCTGTAGGTGTGATAAATTCACAGAACTGAGCACACACATAGCCTCCCTTTTACCACATGTCCCACACTTGGTACAGCTTCTCAGGCCTCAGTCTGCTGGGAAGCCCACCTTGGGTGAGCTCCCCTTTCTGAAGTCCCTGAGGCCATTGGTTTTGGGGAGTTAGCATCTTTCTCTCAAAAGGCACTCCCTGTCTTTCTTCACAGCTAAGTGAACACTGGCACTGACTTCTGGCTTCCGCATGGGGTTTAGCTTGTTTCAAATGCATCATCTAAATGTATAATTAGGTAGGAAAAGCCCCATTGGGATGTCTAAGTCATATCTAACCAGATGCAAGGTAAGGACTCAGAAGGGAAGATGAATTGTAGAGGCTGACAAAGACAGGTAAGAAGTGTGAGGTGAATTCCATCCCGGCACTCAAGTGCGCACCCGTTACCTTTGAGATGAATCTCCCAAGGTCTGGATGGTGTGCAGGAGGGTGGGAGGTGCAGTGCAGCTCCTGGGCTTCTAGAGGCCTCACCTGGTCTTGGGACCGCAGGGTCTCCGCCCTTTATATGCTCCACCTTTTCTATGCTCCGCAGGAGGAGTTGCAGAAATGAGGTCTCATTCCAGAGACATGGTGGCCTCCTACCTGGTGAAAAATAGCCCCAGGCCCTGCTCTCCTCTGGCCCAGGAGCAGGAGAGCTCTGCTCTGGCAGGACCTGTAGGGACCATGACTTGGCTGGAACCAGTTATTGTTCAGAACATGCTCGGGATTATCCATGAGCACGAACTTGCTGGGCCCCAGGCAAAGCCACCCTCCACCCTGGGGGTAAAGGAGCCTCAGATGGTGTGACAAGTCACACTTTGGAGTCACTTTACAGGATGACTCAGAGGCCTGCTGTTCTTTGGAACCGCTAATCCCACATGGAGGGTGGTGAGGGCACTTCACAGGCTGCTCAGCTCCGGTCCCCCCCCCGCCCCACTCCCACTCCAGCCCCAGCAGGATCTGGCCATGGTGAAGTCTCCCAGGGGACAGTCACCAAAACAAGGACTTCTCAGCTGAAAGCCACACTCATCCTGTCCTTGAGTAACATCTGGAAAGGCCCTTTGTCTGAGACAGCCAGGCTGCCATCCCCGCTGGGCCCCCAGGCTCCTAAGTGTGGATTTTTAGACCCCCACCAGGGACACCTGGGGCAGGAAGCAGGTGGAATGGCTGTTTTTGAACCTATCGGGCATTTTAATAAGCCTTTCCCCTCCTAATGTGAATGTCTGATGCAGCAGCAGAGCCAGATCTGGCAGTTGAGGGTTTTTTTAAATACCATTTTTTAATTTATTTATTGATTTTAGAGAGAGAGGAAGGGGCGAGGAGAGAGAGAGGGATTGATTTGTTGTTCCACTTATTTATCACTTCATTGGTTATTTCTTGTATGTGCCCTGGCTGGGGATCGAACCTGCAACCTTGGCAATTGGAACGATAGTCTAAGGAACTACTCAGCCAGGGCCTGAGGGCTTTTTCGTAGGGGAGAAGAGGAGTAGATTTGGGGCCACCCCTGGGGGGAGGGGGAGAGTGAGAGAGAGAGAGAAACATCCATGTGAGCAAAACTTCGATCAGCTGCCTCACCTCCTGCAGGCCTCCTACCTGGGATCGAGCCCTCAGCCCTGGGACTGTGCCCTGACCGGGAGTCAAACCAGCAAGCTTTCGGTGCTCAAGACGATGCCTACCAATTAAGTCACCTGGGGCAGGGCTGGGTGTGCCTTTGATTTTGGGCAAACCTGTGCTCCTCCACCAGGACCCATGAGTGTTAAATAGGAAGCAGGTGCGCACCCTGCTTCTCCCCTGTCTTCTTCCAGGGATTCCCCTCCAGACCGAGCTTCTGATTTCCAGACGCCTCCTGACCTCATGGAGAGGTCAAGTCCTGAGTCATGATTGTGACCATGGAAAGCTAAAGCATTAAAAGGTTTGGTTGGACCCATTTTATTTTATTTATTTATTTACTTACTAGAGGCCTGGTACATGGATTTGTGCACTGGAGTGCGGGAAGGCACAGGCCAGGCTGAGGAACCCCACTGGTGCATGATAGGGGCGGGAGGGACTGCAGGAGGGCTCCAGGGTGTGTCGGCCCATCTCGCCCAGTCCCAATCGACTGGATCCCAGCAGCAAGCTAACCTACCACTGGGAGCATATGCCCCCTGGTGGTCAGTGCACATCATAGCAACTGGTTGAATGGTCTAATGAACAGTCGGACACTTGGCATATTAGGCTCTTATTATATAGGTTTTTGCTGCAGAGAGCTTTATTGTTTCATTTGGTCCAATGCATGGGAGAGGGCTTTAGGGTGGTTAAAAGAATGGGGAGAGGCTCAGGCAAAAGCCAGACACCAGGGGAATGCAGAGGGGCCCCGCAAAGGCCTCTGGGCTCCAAAGGCTCCTAGTCGTGCTTGAGGGTGAGCCTTTTGAAGAGATACTTACCCAGCTCAGCCTGGAGGCCGGAGGCTGCATATGTGTGTCAGGTGATTGCCCATTTTCTTGATCAGTTTTACCTGCTCATCCAGGAAGTGACTCTCCAGGAAGTCACAGAGGGGAGGGTCTGCACAGGTAGGACCAGGGCCTGCCGCTCCAAAAGAGCTGATCCGGGTCCCTAAGGCCAGGGCGGCTCCCATGGCGTCCTGAGTTTGCCCACTCATCTTGGGGAAGCTTCAGCATGTCCTGGAAGAGAATGCGGCCACTGCACTTGTTTTGCATCTTTAGGAGACGCTCAGCATGCTAGTGCTTCTTCTCTGCCCACTTGCGGGAGCAGTTGCCCCCGCCCTGGAGAGCCACGCCATCATGGTCGAAATAGAAGCCCCGGGAGAGGCAGGTGTGGGAGGCCTGCAGATGCAGGTTGGCCAGGTGGTTGACGGCAACCTCCCCCTCGGTGGAGTAATGCTGACGAATTTGGAAGCTCATGGTTGTTCAGCAATAAGGAGTTAAGGTAGAAAAAATCTCCGTGTGTTGGTTGGTCTCGGAGATGCTTCTGAAGGTGGTTCTGAAGGTTCTTACTGAGTAAGATGGCAGAGAGTGACTGGGGGCTGGAAGAAGGGGCGCTCCTGGGTCTGTTCTGTCCAAACACTTGAAGCAAGAGACAGACCTGGGACAGCCAAGGGCACTGCCTGTTGGACACATTTTAGTTTGCTGAGTGCTTTCAATTAAATTATCTAATTTAATGAGTTATCAAGGAGGATAAGGAAAAGGGATAAGAAGTGCGACAAATAGGACAGAAGACATAAGACAGTGTGGGAAGTCGATAAGGCTGCTGCTGTTGAGGAGTGATCCTTGAAGGTCTGGAGTATTCAGGGGCCTGAGTGCCCGGCAGCCCGGGCAGAGGCGGAATAGGACTTGACAGACAGAATGGCTGACCCACAGGTCTGGTTCCCCAGCAGCTCAGATCTCTGTCCACTGCAGATCCCAACTCAGCTGGGAGCTGGGCCTTCCGGAAAAGCAATCCTCTGCAAACTCGGCCAGAGGCCTCCTGAGGCTTCTGGTGCCTTCATGTGGCAGGAGCTTGGACCCCTGTGTGGTGCACTAATCTGTAGGGAATTAGAAGTCTGCTCCCTGGTGATTTATCTTTAAGGACCTTGTTTAAAATCATGCTTGGTAATAGATAAGATTGCGAAATTGGGGCCTGGGCTTGTGTGTCTCTCCTGACTGTCTGTAAGCCGTTCCTGCTTGGTGGGCTGCCCTGGATCACACTGGCGTTTGCACCGGAGTCTGCCCTGTCATCTCTAAAGAAAAATGAGGACGGGGCAGAGTCGCCGGCAGAGCCGTGGAGAAGAGTATTTTGGGCCATATTCTCTCCAGACACTAAGACGGAGGCTGCTGAGCCCAGTGGCGCCTGGCCAAGCACGGCCTTACATTTCAAGGGCAGCACTCTGGCTGGGCCTCACGGAGCAGGGGTCAGGCCGAGTGACCATGTGATGGGGTTCCTCCTCCATTCTCCACCAGAACCCGTGAGCAAGAACGTGTGTTCATCTGGGGCATGTGTTCCTCATGTGACCCCCCCAGGTGGCCAGGAGCCAGAATAACTGCCGAAACTCACGTCCACATGCCCAGCCCAAACCAGGGAATCCTGGCCAAGTGCACTGGGCAGGTCTGATGTGGCTGGGACATCCTGATGGGACTCGGTCCCTGTACACTCTCATGCCATCCTCCCAAGGACCTTTCAGACATGAGTGTTGATATCATCCCCCCACACAGAGACAGGGACAGTGAGGACTAGAGAGCCCCTGTGCTCTCTCCGCACTGAGCCCCACAATTTCTCAGTGGTTTGTTAAGATTTCCATACAACCTGGCTGGCGTGGCTCAGTGTTTGAGTGTCAACCTATGAACCTGGAGGTCACGGTATGATTCCTGGTCAGGGCACTTGCCTGGGTTTTAGGCTCAATCCCCCAGTATGGGGCGTGCAGGAGGCAGCCAATCAGTGATTCTCTTTCATTGATGTTTCTATCTCTTCCTCCCTCTTCCTTCTGCTCTGAAATCAATTTTAAAACAACAAAAAAAATTTTTTTAAAGGAAGGTTTCCACACAAGGCAGTGCAGACTGTAAGTTCTAGTCTGGTCTCCACCGCCTGGCCCTGGGGACCGAATGTCTCCTTGGCAGCATGGCTGGCTCTGTACTTGTGCCGGCACAAATGTTATTCATGGCACTTGCCTCGTAAAGACCACTTTTCTGTGCAGGGAAGCTGAGATGTGACAGGTAGTTTACCAAGGACCTGCTGCAACGCCAGGCTCTCCCAACTTTTCTCCTCTCGCAGGTCCCTTGGGCCAGGCTCCCTTGGGCCCCTGTGGGCGAAAGCAGCTGCTTGGGCACCACCTGGTCACTCTGCTCAGATGCAGCAGAGGCCAGGCCTGCTCTGCTCCCCAGGTCCAGCTCAGGGTTGTGGTGCCTTCATCAGTGCTTACCTGGGCCTGGCCCAGGCCTCTGTCAGTCTCTGCTGAACAGACGTGATGACAGCTGCTGGGGGAGATGACCTGATGAGGATGTCCTATGGACCTGGGCTAATCTGGGAAAGTTAATTTACATCAGACATTCAATGTAAGGAATAAGTGTGTAGGTTAGAAGGGCTGTATTGCTTAGGAGAAGAAAGCAGAGGCATCTTCTGCTTTCATGTCCCATTTTATTTATATCAGCTGAGGTGCCAGACTCTGCTGTGGCCCCTCTGGTAAATGGCACTGTTCTTCCTTTTATCATCTTCCCTGGTGGGGATGTGGGCATGGCCTCAAGTGCTAATTGTCTTATAACACAGAGCTGCTAATGAGGAAGATAAGGAACCTCCCAGCCTGCAGTCCTCGCCTCTTCTCCCCGGCCCCCCCACTCTCCCTTCCTGCATTCACCTCCCCCACATCCCCACACCCAGAGAGCAGCTCTAGAGTCCCCAGTGACTGGCACTCGGTTGCTGAGGATCCTCACATTCCAGTGGAGAAGACAAAATATGGAAACAGATCAGTGATGAAGTGTTACAGGATCTGAGACCTGTAGGGGGGAGGTTCAGCTCTTGGAGGGGGTGTTCAGCCCTACCCCTGATGCCGGTAGGGTGAAGGTGGGGAACAGTGGGACGGAGAGTACCAGTTACAAAGGACATGGACTCTGTGATTCCACCTACATGAGGTACCTGGATAGTCAGGTTAGGGCAGTTTTAGGAAATAGATGGGGGTTGCCAGGGGCTGGAGATGGGGAGGCAGGGAGAGACTGTTTAATGGTAGTTTCAGTTTGGGAAAATGAAAAAGTTCTAGAGATGGTGGTGGTGGTGGTGGGGGGGGGGTGGTTACCCAATAATGTCAGTGCACTTAATGCTAATGAGCTTTATTATGTTATTTTTATTTTTAAAAACATATTTTTATTGATTTCAGAGGGGAAGAGGGAGAGATAGAAACATCAATGAGAGAGAATCATTGATTGGTGGCCTCCTGCAACCCGGGTATGTGCCCTTGACTGGAATGGAACCCGGTATCTTTCAGTCTGCAGGCTGACGCGCTATCTGTTGAGCCAAATCAGCTAGAGCGCCATTGAGATTTATACTTTAAAAAACTGCCCTAACCGGTTTTGTTCAGTGGATAGAGGCTCGGCCTGGCCTGCGGACTCAAGGGTCCCAGGTTCGATTCCGGTCAAGGGCATGTACCTTGGTTGCAGGCACATCCCCAGTAGGGGGCGTGCAGGAGGCAGTTGATCGATGTTTCTCTCTCATTGATGTTTCTAACTCTCTATCCCTCTCCTTTCCTCTCTGTAAAAAATCAATAAAATATATATTTAAAACATACACACACACACACACACACACACACACACAAACTTATACTAGTTGGTTTGGCTCAGTGGATAGAGCATCAGCCTGTGGACTGAAGGGTCCCATGTTTGATTCTGGTCCAGGGCACATGCCTGGGTTTCAGGCTCAATCTCCAGTAGGGGGCGTGCAGGGGGCAGCCGATCGGTGATTCTCTCTCATCATTGATGTTTCTCTTTCTCCCTCTCCCTTCCTCTTTGAAATCAATTAAAAAAAAATTTTTTTTTAAATGGTTGAAATGGTGCGTTTTACATTATGTGTCTTTTACAATAAAAACGGAGTTGATGTGAAGAGAAAATTAAATACAGATGATGTGGCCCAACAAGACGGTATATGAATGCCAAGGTTGGAAACACTGTCCTTGCCTCACCCAGTGGTGACAGGGTCTTTGCATGCAGATGAGAGCCCTTCTTTCAATAATCCAAAGTTTATTTTTAATTTTTCATTTCTGGGAAAAATAATGTTTTAAAACCTCTGTGGTCAATAGGCAGGTAGAAAGAGAAGAAATGTGACATTTGTTGAAAATCTTCTCTGTGCTTGTGTTCTATTTTCTTTCCCTTAATTCTAATAACACTGCAGTGGAGGGTTGAACCCAGGTTCACACACTGGAAAACAGGCCCCAGGCCAGTGAATGGCCAGCCCAGCCCTCCATACCGGGCCATCCCCTCCCTGCTCTGAGATCTTTGGGGTGTCCCTCACTGTTTTACCTCTATTCATTGGGCAAAAAAATCCCACATATTGGGAATTTTGCTTCTGCAGGGCATTCATTTGGGAAAATATCGGTCATAGATCAATCAGTACCCAAAGCAGAGTACACAAGAGCCAGAAGCAACACTGAGTACCGCCTCTCACTCCCGGCTCTTCCGGTTCCTGTTTCACGTGTGAAAACAGATGTAGCCCACCCGCTCTCACCACAGAAAACACGAATGTACAGAGGAAAGAAAACACACTGTCACAAAGCTCGGGTCACGGCACCCCCAGAAGTAACCACAGTGCTCTCGGGCCAGTATCCTTCCCGTCTTTCCTGGGCATATGTACATACACCCCCATTTTTCAGTATAGTTTTATCACCTGGTTTACAGCTCAATACACTGGGAACATTTTCTCACAAGCATAATCAATTAAGCACTCTTGTTAGGAAAATTTGGATATAATTATTTTCCAAGGAGACTTTATTCCCTTGACAATGTCTTGAGAAAAGAGGGGTGTCCTTGTCTTTTACAGCTTTCTATAGAAACTTGCCCTTCAATTTAGCTCTTTAACTTGCTTCTCTGTGTCCATCGAATAAATCATCAATCAAGTAATCATCATATTGTTTCTGCCCTCTCCCATTTGCTTCCTCTCTAACTGGTCTCCCTGGCCACATGGACCCTTCATTCCGCCAGCATCTGCCTGTCCCCTCATTCGCTCCCCTTACAGATGCTTCCATGACAGTGTCTAGAAACAGATTATGACCAACTCTACCTACTCAAAGCTTTATCTTCAGTTCCACATTAGATTAATTTTTAATAATCTGAAGAGGGAGAAGTACTGGTATTTTGAAGTAAAGTGCTGCTGAAAGTTATTGTACACTTCGGGAAGCTTATGGTGAACATGCTCCATCTAAATATACTTGTGGACGCCAGTTTAAATGCTTTAAAAGTGATGATTTCGATGTGAAAGACAACGTCCAGTTCAACTGAAAAAGTTTGAAGACCAGCAATTACCAGCATTATTGGATGAAGATGCATATCAAACTCAAAAACAACTTGCAGAAAGATGAAACGTTGCTCAGCAAACAATTTCAGATCGTTTACAAGCAATGGGAGAGGTTTCAAAGGAAGAAAAATGGGTGCCACAGCACCTGAAGGAAAGACAAATGGAAAACCAAAAAGTCATCAGTGAAATGTTGCTTCAAGGGCACGAAAGAAAGTCTTTTTTGCATCGAATTGTGACTGGCGATGAAAAGTGGGTTTATGCTGAGAATCTCAAACGCACAGAATCATGGGCTGACCCAGGTCAACCATCCACATCGACTGCAAGGCCAGATCGCTTCGGAGAGAAGACAATGCTCTGCGTTTGGTGGGATCAGGAAGGTGTGGTGTGTTATGAGCTTCTAAAACCAGGTGAAACCGTTAGTACTGATCGCTACCGACACCAAATAATCAATTTGAACCACGCTTTGATCGTGAAGCAACCAGAATGGGCCAGAAGACACGGCAAAGTAATTTTGCTTCATGATGACACACCATCACACACTTCAAAACCAGTTAAAGACGCGTTAAAAGATCCTGCCTGGGAAGTATGAACCCGTCCGCCGTGTTCCCTAGACCTTGCTCCTTCAGGTGACCACTTGTTCCGATCGATGGCACACCCACTTTCTGAGCAGCACTTCAAAACGTACAAACAAGTGGAAAGTCGGGTCTCTGAATGGTCTGCCTCAAACAAGAAAAGTTCTGTTGGGACGGTCTCCACAAGTGACCTGAAAGATGGGGGAATGTGTAGCTAGCGACGGATATTACTTTGAATAAAGCACTTTGGATGTTTGTCTTGAAATTATTGTGTTTTCTTTAATAACAAAATCTGCATTATTAACCAGTAAAGGGTCAAGCCAAATTACTAACCAGTATTCACATTATTAACTAGTAAAGGGCCAATCTGAATTACTAACTGGTATCCACATTAATTGGTTTAGTTAATCCTCATTATTAACCGTAATAATACTGATTTTGTAATCAGAGAAAACACGATAATTTCAAGAGAAACATCAAAAACGCTTTATTCAAAGTAATGTCCATCGCTAGCTACACATTTCCCCCATCTTTCAGGTAATTTGTGGAGACCGTCCCAATAGAACTTTTCTTGTTTTGAGGCAGACCATTCAGAGACCCAATTTTCTTTGTACGTTTTGAAGTGCTGCTCAGAAAGTGCGTGTGCCATTGATCAGAACAAATGGTAATCTGAAGGAGCAATACAACAAAATAGCATACATATCAAATCGCATATATATCAACATATGTGTAATTCCATTTATTGAAAAAAACTCTGCATTATTAACCGGTCCACCTAATAAGTAGTTGGTTCAGGCAAATCTCATTTATTATGCTTTGCTTTTATTGTGCTTCACAGATACTGTGTTTTACAAATTAAAGACCCTTCACCTGCTAAGATTACAACTCATGGAAGGTTCCAGTGATGGCAAGCAATTTTCAGAAACAAAATATTTTAAATTAAGATATGTACATTGTTTTAGACATAATGCCACGGCACATGCAATAGACTACAATATAGTGTAAACATAACGTTATGTGCTCTGGGAACCAAAACATTTGGGTGACTCGCTTTATTGCGATATTCGCTTCACTGCAGTGGCCTGGAAACACACCTGTGATATCTGAGGTATTCTTTTCCTGTACAGAATGTAGGGACCATGATGGAAATCTAGTCACTACTTTAAGGCAACTAACAAATAATCAGCTCCTGGGACGCTGGAGGGACAGCCTTGACAGGTCATGAAGTCTGCATGACAAATGTTGCACACAAAGGTCGATTAATATGAACTTTGTAGAGCAAGGCAGGTGCCAGCCAGCATGAGAGTGGTGCCTGCGGATGGTGTTAGTTCTGCAGTGCTGGAAGCCGCGAGGTGCTCGTCCATCCTGTGGCCATCTGGAAGGAGGGACGTTTGGTCATCAAAGGAAATCCCTCCGGCAGTAGTCCTGCTGCCCATACACATGGCAGATGGATACCAGCCCAAACCTAGTTGGGCTCAACATTTGAGTACAGGGTGCTCATGGGATAAACAGTGCTGACCACAGGAAGTCAGACTCCTGACATCTTTCCACAGAAGCTGCCACAGGCCAACTGTGATCTTTCTCTTCCCTGGACCTGTGCTCTCACCCACCCCAGCGGTGACATCTTCCCTCAGTTGTAGGGGTCAGCAGAACATGGCTAGCCTCTGATGACAAGGACCCAGCATGTTTTGGGTCCCACGTTGCAGGAAGAACATATGGTCCACACCCATCCAACCACTCAACTCACTTAGCAAATGCCTGTCCTGGGCCTAATATGCAGGGATGCAAAAGGGAAAAACAGTCCTGGCCTGGATCGGGCGTGGTGGGGGGGGGTGTCCCATCTTGTCCTCACACAAAGCAACCGCTTCTACCTACTTTGCGGACTGTTTTCACTTTCCAACATCTGCAGGGGCAGACCTATGAGGGGCCCCTGGACCTGGGTGGACCTAGAAACCCAGTCAGGTTGGGGAGACCCCTCTCCTCATGTCCACCTTCTTGTCACTGTTTTCCTCAATTCAATGCAAATCAACAAGGTGTAAGGGTCCTCAGACCAATCACCAGGGGGTCTGTGCAGAGACCTCTTTGGAGCCATAGTTCTAAGGGACAAGAGTGGGGCCAAGCCCCTGGTATAACTTAAGGGCATTTGTTGGAGTTGGGTGCCCCTGCCCTGCTGTTGGGGTGGCTACTAACTGAGCTGTACCCCCTGGAGATTGTCTGGGTCTCTCTGCTTGAAGGCAAGGAACACCAGAAAGTCTCTTAGTGTTTTAAGAGGCCAAACCTTCTTGTTCATTTTCCTCAATAGATGGTCAGGCACTAGAAAATGTCAGAGACTTGCAATAGCTCTCTATCCGAAAGGCAGCACAGCCAGCGACACTGAGGGCGAAATGCCAAGGACACCAAGGTCACTGTCCCCTCTGCAGTCCTCGATACTTTCACTGGCAGAACTCTGGCTGCCAGTTCCCAGCAAGCCACGAGGTAAGACAAGAGACCCCTCTAGCTAAGTGCCTACAAGCAACTGACAACCCGAAAGGGCAACGCCACTTACCACACCCCGGCAGGAATGTCTGCAGGAAGCAGCGCAGCTTGCCGTGCCAGCATTTGCACATGGAGCACTTCCGGGGCAGCCAGGTGTCATGGGGCACAGACCCACAGTTCCTGAGAGGAGCGGGTAAGACAACACATACGTATTTCAAGTCCTCACTTCTCCCTCCCTCTGCCCCATTGCGTGGCTTACTCTTTGCGCTTGTCGTGCTCACAGTTCCGTCCATAGAAGGAGGGGGGACAGGCACAGAAGGACCCCAGCATGCAGGTGCCCCCGTTCAGGCAGCAGGTTGTGTTGAGCTCCTTACCTGAGAGATGAGAGGTGGCTGAGAGGGTGGAGGGATGGGAGAGCTGAGTTCCTGGGAGCAAAGGTTAGTGCAGCACCAAGGACATGGCCTCCGAAAGTGTGGGCAGATGTCTAAACATCACAAACCTCAGGAATAAGACTGGTTTTTAGTGTTCTCTTTGCTACCCATACCTTTGAGCAGATAAATAGTTTTTAAAAATATATTTTTATTGATTTAAGAGAGGAAGGGAGAGGGAGAGAGAGAGAGATAGAAACATCAATGATGAGAGAGAATCATCGATTGGCTGCCTCCTGCACACCCCACACTGGGGATGGAGCCCACAACCTGGGCATGTGCCCCAACTGGGAATCAAACGCTCATAAGTCATAGGTTCTTAGGTCAGTGCTCAACCACTGGGCACCCTGCTGGGCAGCAGAGAAATCTTGTTCATGCTAAGGCCAGTGGTGGTTCACGAAGTCCCAGCGTGAAGTGGAATCAGCGAAGGAAACCCCAGGGACGCAAAGGGCACACACACTGCCTGTCCTCCCTCCACAATGAAAAACTGCCCCAGCATCAGCCCAGCTCCAGAGCAGGTTCCCACTCTCCTGGTGAAAGAGATCAAAAGACAGGAAACAGGGGAAAGGCCCTGGTGTGACATCCCCACAGTGGAGATTGAAGTCAGGCGGCTCTTACTGTCCTGGATCCTCATGGGTGGCACCAACTGGAGAGGCTGATGACGAATTGCAGGCTCCTCCTGGGACCGAAGGTTGCCCTCTCTGAAGGCCAGGTCTCCCTGTGACGGACGTGCATGGTGGCCCAACCCTTAGCAACAAAATCAACTTGTGGAGTCTGTGCATTGGGCCGCATAAAATCGCTAGTGACCAAAAGAACCATAAGTCTCTTACCAGCAACTAATTCCAGTTCAAATGCTTTGGAAACGACCATGATCAGAAGCAGCCTAGGAAGGGGATTCAGACAGTCAGCAAAACAAAGCAAAGAAAGGCTTTCGTGTTCACACTTGGACTTCCCACAAGGGCACAACACAGACCACTAAGGGGAGCCTCGAGACTCGCATCTTCCCCCATCTGCCCGGTTCCTTTGAAGTACCGGTCATGCAACAGCAGAAAGAAAACGGGTGAGAACGGAAGCCACCAGCAGTCCTCTCTGTTCAGTATGTACTCTTCTTCGGCTCTGCCCTCACGTGCAGCTTTAGGTAAGCCCGTGTAAATCTTCGCTCATCTATTTCACATGTTGTCACCCTTCATATAATTTTTATATGTGACCTTTTCTGTGTAATTGACAGAATCACGTTTTGCTATTTCATTTAAACCAGTCATTTGAAACGTTTTCAGGTTAAAAACATTTCCCATCATTCTTTTTGCTGCCCGTGGTTTTGCAAATATTGAATCTGTCTATGTCTTTCATCTTCTCAGGAGCAGATTTTTTATTTGGTTGCGACTTTGGTCTTTTCTCACACGCGAGTCCCAGGCAGCGCCCGATCCCGATGGAAAGTCTTAAGAGGCAGTCAGTCTCTCGGGAAGCACAGCGCGCTGTGGGCAGGTCTTTGAAGGTTTGAGCAAGTGAAATCAGACAAGGGGCTGGGCATCCCTTCCTGTGCTGCCCGCTCCCCTCCACAGGCCGCAGGAAAGGGGGACCTACCTGGAGGGGAAGGTCTCCATCTTCAGGCCACAGCTCTGAACAGCGCAGGGGGAGTGTCAGCCCGGCTTCAGTCCAGTCCTTGCAAAGCACCCAAAGGACACATGGGTTTAAATCCCCGACACAGAAACGGGGATTTAAACATAAACACATCCCGGGTGAGAAATACGCGTGTCCCAGGTCTTAGAAGCCGGAGCCAGGAGCCAGGGAAACCGGTTGGAGGTGGGGGATCAGCCTCCCGGACCCTCCTTTCTCCCCTTGGCTGGGCGGGCGGCGGGGACCCCGCCCGTGAGCTCCCCACCGAGGCGACGAGGCGGAAAAGCCACCCGAGCAAAGAGCGAAGGCGAAAGGCGGCTCCTGTAAAACTGGGGTTAACCAGGCCTATAGGTCGTGGGTTAAAAATATCAGGTTTACTTTTTTTTTTTGGGAAAAAGGCAAATCCCGTACACCAGCCAGTCGGCGATTCAGGTTGGAAATTAATTGCTTTAACCAGGAAATTCTAAGCACCAGGTGTGGGGCTCTCGAGGCGTTTGGTATTTTATTGTCAAGTTTTAATTCTTGGAATTTGCTTTCCTCATTGTTTTCCTAAGAAAGGTCCTCAGGGGCGCAGTGGGGAGTGAGTGAGGGGAGGGGTGGAGCGTGGGGGGTGGGGCCCCAAGTTCAGAGTCAGGAAGGGCCCGCGGGTCCTGGCCTCGTGGCGGCGCATCCTTCCCGGGACTTCACGTGGGACCGGAGCAGGGAGCCTGGGCGGGTGGGAGGAACTTGCACCAAAGCCCACGCAGCCCTCCAGCCGCCAGCAGCATGTCCACTGGGCAGCCGCCGCCAGGAGATCCCCTCCAGCTCCCGGGGCGCGGACCTGTCTGGGGGCCGGGGACTTGGCTGGAGGCTGGAAGCCGGATGTGGGGAGGACAGTGCCTGAGGCTCCCCACCCCCAAGGGCTGCAGGGGAGCTTCAGGGAAACAAAGGACGAGCTCACACCCTTGTGTGGTCTCCTGTCCTCTCCGTGGAGGCCCGGCGGCGGTGGCGGCGGCAGCGGCAGCAGCAGCTGCAGCACCTCCTCATCCCAAGGGGCTGCGACGGGGCTTCTAGAACTGAACTAGGACCCTGCACAGGCCTCCCGATTCCAGGGGGAGGGCTGACCCCGAGTCTGGTGCTGGGGGAGTTGAGCCACCAGTCCAAGGCTGCCAGCCTCCGTGCCCCACCAAGCCCCTCACCTGAGGACTGACTCGCTGAGAAGTCAGCGGTTGCAGGGTAGACAGAGCCTGGTCAGTTTCTGGATAGAAGGGCCCTGGTGTTGAGTGGCCAGGTGTTTGCTATGGGGCTGGGGACCCACAGGCCATTCATTGAACAGATATTTAATGCGTTTACAACGTCCCTGCCAAGGGCCCGACTCTGGGGATCTGGTTGTGTAGTGACACTGAGGTAACTGCAAACTCTTGCTTCTGCCTCTGAGTGGGGGAGGTGGCTGGTGACTTTAGAATGGCTGCTGGACACCTCTGCTCAGTCAAAACGGGAATGACAGAGGTCGCCCATCCCCACCCCGCCGCCACCAGCCTCCAGCCAGTGAGTTGTGTCGGAGACCACAGAGCACCAGGCTTGGGGTTAGGAGACACTGGAATGGGGGTCCCCAGTCCCAGGCAGCCCGCCTCCTCCCAACAGATACTCTTAGCCTTGGGAGTTCTCCTACTGCCCTCAGAGGTGTGCATTAAGAACTGGGCCAGGAGCCCTTACCGGTTTGCTCAGTAGATAGAGCATCGGCCTGAGGACTCAAGGGTCCCAGGTTAGATTCCAGTGAAGGGCATGTACCTTGGTTGCGGGCACATCCTAGTAGGAGGTGTGAAGGAGGCAGCTGATTGATGTTTCTCTCTTTCTCATTGATGTTTCTAACTCTCTATCCCTCTCCCTCTCTGTAAAAAAAAAAATCAATAAAATATATTTTAAAAAAAGAAAAGAAAAAACTGGGCTAGGAGAGACAGAGCTGTATGTAAAAATCACACAAGTAAGCATTTGGCTTAAAACCACCCACCCAACCAAGAATAGTCCAACCAAAAAACATCATAGTCAAAAGACAGACCTCCCGTGTCTAAGATTCAAGGAAGAAAACACATTTGGAGATGAGATAGATGTTAGCTCGGTCGAGAACATACAGAATTAAACCCCAACTAAACAGTTAACCGAAAGGGCAGCCACTTCCGCAGGACAATGGTGAGGTTTTCAGGTACAAGGCTACTTTAATCATAGAACTCCTGGGATGCAGCGTGTCTTACCTGTCATTGTTCCCGGAACATTCAGATAGGCTGGGCTGAGGCGTCCCTCCAGCACAGGATGGCAGGGCCTCTGACCCCACCCCCTCAGCACCCAATAGCTCAAGATGAAACCTTGCCCATTCATTAACAAGTTAATGGATTTCTGTTCTCACCAATGAATTTAAACAGCAACTGGAAACCGAGTCTGCATTTGCCACACGTCTTGGTGCTGGGGTTTAGAAGAATGGATTTTTGCACTCGCAAATTTGCAATCTCAGTAGGGAAGATAAGCTCAATCCAGTCCCTTGAAAGCTACATTATCCTATAAACTGGAAGGAAGAGAAGGGCTTGGGAGATGACCACATGTGTGTGAGTGGGGGGAGTATATTGTATGAATTCCTCTGTAGACACATCATAAGTTATCTCATCAATGAACGGACAGTTGGTGTGTTTCTGCATTTCGCAGTGAACTCCCGTGAATATGCATCCTGGTGAGTGCTTGAGAGGACATCGGCTGGTAAATCTCTAGCCCTGGAGTCACTTGGTGAAAAGGCGAACCTGTCCAAGTTAATTTTCCTCCCTTTCTTCCCCCTCCCCACACCCCCATGTCCTTACCAGCTGGCCTCAGTGCCTCTAAATTTTTTGCTAATTTGTATGTGAAAAACAGCATCTCATTGTTGTTCATATTTGCATTGTTTCCTGTGTTTTATGGGATGATTGTACCGCTGACCCTTGGACAACATGAATTGGAACTGTGCGGGTCCACTTCTATGTGGATTTCTCATAAATTCCGTATTTTCTCTTCCTTATAGTTTTCTTGGAACATTTTCTTTGCTCTATTTTATTGTAAGAATAGAGTATATAATAGATAGCACATACAAAAACTTGTTAATGGACTGTTTTTGCTTCTGGTCAGCAGTCAGCCATTAATAGTTAGGCTCTGGGGGGTCACAGGTTACAGTGGATTTCCCACTGCTCTTGGGGTCCGTGCCCCTCACCCTTCTTTAGTTCAAGGGTCAACGGCCTTCTTTGTTCTGTGAAGTGGCAGGAAGCTTTCAGAGGAACTTGAACTGCCTTGTTTTTGGAGACTCAGCCAGACCATTAGCTCTGGGAAGCCCTTCCTGTCCTGAGCCAGGAAATTCAACAAAGAGGAAAGAGAAACAACTCCCAAGAAGCGGCAGCAATGCCGACTTCAGGGCAGCTTGTTCAAGAGTTTACTGTGGAGCCCTGACCAGTGTGGCTCAGTGGATAAAGCGTCGGCCTGCAGACTGAAGGGTCCCAGGTTCAATTCCGGTCAAGGGCATGTATCTGGGTTGCGGGCACGTCCCTAGTAGGAGGTGTGCAGGAGGCAGCTGGTCAGTGTTTCTAACTCTCTATCCCTCTCCCTTCCTCTCTGTAAAAAAAAAAAAAATCAATAAAATATATTAAAAGAAAAAAAAGTTTACCGTGGAAATGAGATAAGCTTCTCTTGATGCACTCACTGGAAGTCAGTGAGGGAAGGAGAAGTCTGATTTAGTGGTTTAGACATGGCTATGGTTTAGAATTCTTTCTCACCAAAATTTTTCTCCTTCCAAACAAATTCAGCCAATATTTACTCCCAGCTCCTTTGTGCTGGGCACCGTGAGGGGAGTTCTCCCTCCCTCCCTCCCTCCCCCTGCCACCCAGATAAGACAAGCCCAGTAATCTACGCCAAGTGCCATTTTAATTGTTTAATTAAGCCGTTGGAGAATTAAAGAATGAGCCAAATGAAAAGTCAATCAGGCTTTATTGGGAGCAAACGGACGGGTCCACAGGTCCCAGGAAGGGAGAGGGGCCGGTGGAGCCGCGCCGGACCGAGTCCAGCTGCGGCGTTTTTAAGGCTTTAGGCAAGGGGATGAGGAGAGGGGTTTGGTATGAGGGAGTGGTCTGCAGTTCGCAGGCCTGTAACTTTTCCAGCCTTGCCCAAGACCCCCTGGGCGTTGCTGGCGCCAGGGGACTACGGTTGAGCAAGCAGTTTCA
>PVJC01014825.1:0-35893 GCA_004026665.1 Murina feae
TAGTACATGCATTTTAAATATCTACCAAATTTGTGGTGACTTGTCAGTTGAAAGATTAAAAATTACGTAGATTAAGAACTTTGAGTTTGTTTAACATCTGTAATACCAGAAAAGATACCATTCGCAATTTAACTGTAAGAAAATTATCTTTCCTTTTATTAATTCAAAATCTTAAATTTAAGTATCAATAGTATCACAGAAAGATGACATGCAGAAAGATGATAAATTTCTACTGAGCATGACATTGGTCTTACTAATGCCATGCTCTGAGCTCTTCTTATTGGTAGCGACCTTATGCTTTATTACCATGTTTATCTCTCATTCTCAACCTTTTGTATCTGTCAGAAATCCTGAATAGCCATTCCAGGTTATTCAGGATATATGTAAGAAGGTTCTCAGACACTGCTAAAATAACTGTCACAAAGTTCTCAGAACAAACTCTTCTTATTTTAAACTCTGAAAAGAGGCATTCTTGTGTTTTGGTATGTTTTTCATTTAGACTAGAGGCCAGGTGCATGAATTCATGCACAGTTGGGGTCCAGCTGGCCCACCCCAATGGGGACAATTGGGCTGGGCCAGCTGTCCCAACAGCCCGTGGCCCACTCCCTACTCCAACTCCCAGTCAAACTCCCAGTTGAGGGGACAATTTGTATGTTAACCTTTTATTTATTAAATCTCAAATATTGTACAAATTTGGTAGTTTTAAAAATTGAAATTCTCAAATCAAGTTATAGCAAAGGCAACAAGGCCAAGTGGTGGAACTGGCAGCCTCAGTGACTACCTCTGAATAAGAAAGGAAACACCTAGGATGACATGTAGCCTGATATGTTAATTGATCTTTATGGTGTGACCTTGAGTATTGAGGAGACTATGAATTGTATTTTATGCCTGCTATTTTATAAAGTATGAAGGTATGTAATCATTTTTAGGAAGGTTTCCAACAACAAAAATGTTCAAAAGTAATTTTTAAAGTGACTTTCTAAAAATCTTGATCAAAAGTTAAAAAACAAACTCTGTATCAAATGGAAGACATATGAAGATTTCTTCCTTTGGTGTACGTGCTCCTGGGTGCTGGTGACACTAACAGGTTATTTATGAGAGGAATCTTAGCATCCATGTGCCTGCTGAGGCTGCAGCTGTCAATGGCAGGTGAGTCTGAATCTCTTAAGGTTTCATTAGTTCCTGCATGTTTTCAGACTTACCCTCTAAGTTTATCTCTAACTTATTTGTCAATGTCTTTAACTTCCTCTTCCAAAATGCTAAAACTCTTATTGGAGAGCAAAGCTTCTTTTCGGGGGGTCAAATGAAATCTGACTTTAACTTCAGTCACATTATTGCCATTTGCAACCTTAATTTCGCAAAAAAAAAAAAAAAATGCTGGGATTGTTTATTACCTCTGGGTTCCAGAAGAAACAGTTTTGATATTGTACAATACTTACACAATAATATCAAGTCAGTCATTGTACAATATCAGATATTACACAACGGTCTTACTATCTATTATTTATCTACTATTGTACAACATCTGCTATTGTACAATGGTCTTATTATGATCTTGTGCCATGTATGGTTTCAATTAAGATAAAAGGAGGATTTCCATTTCATTTGCTTTTATGACTATTAATTCAGTCCAGGTTGTGAACATATGCTCTATGACTACTGTTCTGGACATAGAGCTCTGCAAAGATTAGCCCAGCTACTCACTATGATGAACTCGATCAAGAAATAACATTATAACAAGAACCCTACAGGCTTGGATGTCAGTTTATAATGCCAATGGATGAGTGAGATTTGAGACTTAAAGTGAAGCTACTCAATGGCATGCTCTGAAAATACAGTTAAAGCTGAATTTCAAATCCTCTGTCCATTTCCATGCATGACTCACTCGTTTAATATTAACAGATTTTTTTCCATTTCTTCCATTTTAAGATATTTATGCTATAGCTCACTGTCTGAAATAACTTTTTCCAACAAATGGTCTGAAGCTAAGTTTAAGTTTCTAAAATCAAATTTTAAAAAAATGAGGCCATTTTGCAAATAACTGAGCAAAAAGTCATGTTTCCTTAGTTATCTAAGCATTACTTTGCTAGGCTTAAGTCAGCATCTGAAATCTGTGCTTTCATTAATATACTGGTAGTTATATGATCCCAAAACAGTCAAAACCTTAAGTGATTAACTTGGCTCTTTTTTATGCTACTGAGCCATCAGAGCTACCAAGATGATATTGTTAATTTTACTTGTTCTTATAACATGAGCCTCAACATAGTAACCTGGGATAAAATTATAAATTACATAAGTAATCAAAATTTTTCAGTTGATGTTTTCAAAAGTTTTATATACATAAAATCTTTTGAACTGCTTGATTTAACACATTTCTATGTATCAATTTTTAAAAATATTTTTTTATTGATTTCAGAGAGAGAGGGAGCTAGAAATATCAATGATGAGAGAGAATCATTGATTGGCTGCTTCCTGCATGACTCCTACTGGGAATTAAGCCATGACCTCCTAGTTCATAGGTCGATGCTCAACCACTGAGCCACACAGGCCAGGCAAATGTATCTATTTTTTTTAACAAGAACTGAACTCCTCATGTTTACAAGGCTGTCTGGGATAAGAAGCAAAATAAACAAGAGGCTTTCTGGATAAATGTGTCCATATGCCAAAATGATTTATGTCTGATTCAAGACACAAAACTCATTACCTCTGAAAAATAAAAATGAAGGCGCACTTATTAAATGACCAGGAGAAATTCTACAGTATGTAGAACAGGAGCAACAATACATAATTTTATAGTTTATTTTTTAAAAAACAAATCCAAAGAATTAAAAATATTCTTTTAATTAAGATGCTCAAAGAAATAAGAAAAATTGGTGCAAGGACTCCTTCAAGTTAGGATTTATGATACAAATATTTTCATCTCTTAATAGGGCAAGCTGGTGTTCACATCTCAGTTCCAAGCTGCCTCTTTCAGGAGGAAATATCAATATTTTTTAAAGCACATTTACAATGCTTTGCCTTCACCCCTGCTGTGTTTTTGTAGCACCTATAGCCATAACTGGCACCTGGGGGCCTTGCATTGTTGGCAGTTCCCCTCTCATTTCTTTGGAGTCTGTTCACCTGCTGTGGTTTTACTTAGAAGTCAGTGCTTTGCATAGATGATTTCCTGAGGCAGTTTAAACAGTCTTTCTCAGAAAATGGTTCCATTCTGCCCGTGAACAAGCTCTTCCCTGAGAGGTGCTGCCAGTAGCTGGGTCGGGTCAGCGTGCTTGGGCTTGGTTCCCAGCCATGCCGGCCTAGCTTCTCTCCCTGCCCCCGCTTCCCCCTATTTCTGTGACATCACTGCCCACATCTTGCCATCCCTTTAAAGAAGAGAACAAGATTTGGACTAGTCCAGTTAGAAAAAATAAAATGCTTCCCAGGAAACCTATGCAAAGCTCCCATAAAGCAATTTATAGTTGTTTTAGCAACTGATGTGAAAATGATTTTAAATAATAAACAAAACCAAACGGAATATTTCACATTTCTGTAAGATAATAATCTGTTGCAAGGACATAAGTCTCCACTTAGGGTTCTACCTATGAAATTTGGGAACAAAGTTAACTTTAAATTTTCTTGATTTGAGAATCTTTTTTTTAAGATCATCTTGACAGTGCAGTTTTAAGATAACACAAACAAAATGGCTTTGATGAGCTTTAAGTGGCATGCTGTTTCGAGGTGCTAAGGTAAAGAGAAGCACTGCTTTATGAAGTGGGTCATGTGGGTGTATATATGTTGGTGTGCTGTGCTGGTAGCGATTCCATGGTCTTCGTCAGTATACCACTAGAGAGAGAAAGAAAAAGGTCAGAATTAGAAAGTCAGTTGTCTTTTCTCCCGCAATCAATCCCAACGAGCTGTCATGAGCATATACAGAATAAAACAGGGTGTTTTAATTCATTCCCAAGTTGGTGTGTGAACTGAAACGTCATCGAGAGGGTGGCTAGTTCACTCCTCCCTTCCCCAGGCTTTCCTGGGGCAAACTGTTCTGTCCCATAGGAGGTGGGCAGAGAACTCACTGTGACTTGGGCTTTGAGGATGTGTATATTCTAATAAAAATACCCGAACACATTTCTAATTTGAGTCAAAGGACTCTCAGAACCATATCAAGCACAAGATGGAATGTTTATCCCATTATGCTCACTAGTTTTAATTGTTAGCAAGTGTCAAATTTCTCCTACACTGCAGTGAGATAAACTGTATTAAAATAAATGAGTTTTTTTTAAAGGTAATTTTCCCTAATATATGTCAGGAAGAAACTAGAAAAATCTACTTCGTTATACCATAAGTGAAGTCAAAAGTCAAATGTGTTATTTGGAAACACTTGGATTTTGCACTAGAGATTTTATCTATATATCTGACATTTATGTAGAATGAATTGACCTGAAGCAAAAATTTATCAACTCATGCTGCATTAAGCAACTGAGACATCATTGCCAGGCAAACATATATGATGGAGACATAAATTAACTTTTAAAAATTGCTTAATTAAAGTATGTCTTTTCTCTGAATATGAAAAAATAAACCCCAACCTCTTATAAGAATCTGACTCAAAAGATATTTACCACATGTTTTGTGTATAAATGACTATATCACTCCTATACAATGGGCACCATTTGAAGTGAGCATATAGCAAAGTGTGTGTGTGTTACAAGAAAGTGAGAAAAAGCAGGTTTTTCCAGCTAATACAGACAATAAAGCATTTTACATAAGAACATTTAGTGCAACACACATACATATATACTCACATATGAATGTGTATTTACATATATACGAGAGGCCCGGTGCATGAAATTCATGCAAGGGGCTCAGCCCTCACAGCCAGGGCTTTGTCTGGAAGATCATCTGGAAAGTCATTTGGCTGTCTGGTCTAATTAGCCTATTACGCTTTTATTATTACAGATTTTTTTCTTAATCAGAAAAGGTCAGGTACAGAAAATGAATTTCTCTTAATACCTAGAAACCTTCTACTATATAGGCAGCCACTGCTCTAGCCATTTCTGACTTTTTATAAAACAATCCTAATTGTTTATTGGCTGTGGTTGTTCAACAAAAGACAACATGCCAATTGCAAAACCTGCAGCGTGCGGATTATTAATATACCACTGTTAGAGAAGCTAGTAACACACAAGGCAGGGTTGGAGTTTCCTATTTGAATTGAGCTATTATCATGATGGTTTCACTTCAGAATGACTCTGCCACGCATTTCCTGAGTAAGTGATTATTTCTGAATCAAAATAGGGAGAGAATGAACAATCACACCAGTAGGAGAGCAGTGTCTGACAAGCACAGGGACTGTTGTGCTTCTCAACTCCCTACTCCCTGATATCATTGAACATTACTCTGTCTATGGTTCAAGGATATCACTCCCTCTGCTTCTCATTGGAACCACAACCCTTCTAATCCCATTCCTGTCTCCTGAGACCTCTGTGAAACCCTGAATCCCAAAGTGGAGAAGCCAGACCCCATCAGCAAGTCCCCTCCCCATCAGTAAGTCCCCTCCCCATCAGCAAGTCCCCTCCCCATCAGCAAGTTCCCTCCCCATCAGCAAGTCCCCTCCCCTTGCACAAAGTTTTGCTATACCATCGCCTGGAAATCCACGCCAGCATCCACTAAAGCTCTGGTGATCTGAGCTGACTGCTGAAAATGAACGTTGTCTGTGGGCAGAGAAAGGAAACATAGTCACTAACAGCAGCTCCAGTTTTCTGATTCTGGAAGGGTGGGAAAGGCCTGAGAAGAAAGGGACTGTTTGCAGTTCCAGGACTCAGCATCCCATTTAGCCCAAGACAAGTGAGTTGTGGAAAGCAACACTGTTTTATTGAAGTAGATGTAACAGTCTTGCCCCTCATGCTTTTGTTTTGTCAGTAGTGAAATTGCAAACCTGTCTGTGATACTAAAAAGTCTAATTAACTGAAACTCACCATCTGCTGTTCCATGAATAAGGAGGTACTCGACGAGTTTAAAATTTTCAGCTCTGCTCATGACTGTTGAATTCTGGAATTGGGAAAAAAGAATGTCATTATTCAAAAAAAGATCTGCCATAAACTGATTTTTCAGTTCAGTTTACAAAATAAAATGTTTTCAGCTGGGGCCCCCTTTGATACAAAATATAGCAAACCGATATTCAAGCAAATGCTGTCTCCATGCATGGCAGAATGCATAGCATGCCCTGAGCCTGGGAGACAGGACTGGAGAGGGAGGATGCCACATCTTCCTTTCCTGCATGCAAAACCCCTTGAGCTACAGGCCCCATATTGGCTGTGCCCTATGCATTAGCACAGGGCAGAGTCTCATATTAGCAATGTATGTTCCATGGGCTTATGCTGTAGTTCAGCCAAAAAGTGTATTGCTATGGCAACCATGTGTCACATGGTACCATACATGCTACATTTCAAAGAGCCTGTACATAGCATTCGCAACTAAACATACTCTGCAATATGTCACATGAACTTTGGTCCTGTGAATGAGAAGCAAGTGTACCTCTTTTGGAGCAGATGTTTAAAACCCAAGCAAATGTAGCACATGGGAGGGAAAAGGGGTGAGAAAGATCAAGAACGGGCTTCGAGAATCCGTAGGTTATTGCCTGCTTCATTCTGTATTGGGAAAAACGCTGCTATTGGATCGAGTTGTTCCCAAATCAGCCAGGGAAGTAGAACCCAGAATTGGGAGGTCCGTTTTTTTTTTTTTTTTTTTTTTTTGAAGACTGGTTTATGGCCTCAAGTAGGACTTTCAGAATGAGGGTGGAGTCTTAGATGAAAAAGCCTTCGAAAGCCCGGAACTGGTTGTCTGATCTTAATTCCTGGATGTTTACAGAGTTGAGGTGAAGGTAAAAATGTCACATAGACATGTTAGTGCCTTTGGGAGGGGATGAGCTGGAGGAGTCTGCTTCTGTTGTCTTGTTATGGGTTGGGAGGGTTTAAACCAGCCAGTCCCACTGCATCCTGGTGAACCAAACTCACCTTTGTAAGAGCCAAGGTTGGTATTTTATAGATATCTTTGTAGCTACCACCAGCAGCCTAACATTTTTTATGGGAACCCTGATGTCTGGCTGGAAGCTGGATGGGGCTAAGGTCAGAGTACTTGTGTCTAGTCCAGGTTCAATGTCAGTGAGCTGTGCACTGCAGGCAGGCTGGGCTCTGAGCCTGGTTTTCCATAAAATGGGAATGAGAACAACCCCTCTTCCTCCCTTACAGAAATAGGAACCTAGCGACATGGCTTTCTCCACCCCACACCCCTTTTTTAGGTTAAATTGCTGATGCTGATGTGAGAATGCTATAACACAGGGAAGACATTCTGTCTACAACTTTCAGGATGGAGTTAACCAACATGTTTCAGTGGACTGAGGTTCCCAAGGGCATGTTGCCCCCAAAAAGCTGAGAGCAGATGCCCGCCCATTCCGGTGCAGGCTGGTTCCCACTTGTCCTGACCGTGTTACATTTCGGACCCATGTGGAGAAGTTTCCCATGAGCTTTAGCAGTAAACATCTAGGACTCATTAAAGGTCACACTTTTATTTTACTTCATTTTTAAAGAAGTATTCTATCTGGTAAGATGTCCCAGATAAATTTATCCATGTATATTGATCCATCGATCCCAACATTACCCCATTTATTCTTCCATCTGTTCATTCATTTTTTTCATCCAATCAATCAATAGTTATTTGTGATATATCCCACTAAACAATATGATCCATAAGAAAAAGGATCTGTCTATATTGTTCACCACCATATTCTTAGCACCTAGAACAGTGCTACGTAGTAATCAAATGAATAGCTGAGGGACATTTAAGCACCTATATTGCAATATTCATGATAAGTGGTCCTACTTTTGCAGAGGCAAGTGGGAGCAGCTGGGGTCGGCGGAATCCTGAGATTTATTTTGCCGACTGTTAGCCCATACCCCATGCCATCAACAATAGTAGCTAATATTTATTGAGCGTTCACTCTGTCAGTTGCTGTGCTGGGCACCATGACATATTTATAAAAGCACTGCTCTCAGTCCCGTGAGATCCTGCTTCCCACGTGGAGACAGCAAGATCCAGAAGTGAGTAATTTCCACCTGGTTCCATCTGTGGGAAGCGACAGAGCTGGACACGAAGTCTGGCGGCAAAACCCTTTCCACCTCCTAACTCGTGATCTGCCAGCCACAGAGCAGCGGGGAAGAAGCTGTTAATTAGCCTTGGAATTCAGCGCACAGATACAGCGGGACCCTTGGCTCCTGGGTCCCCAGGCTTCCTGAGCCTGAACTAATTGGGAGCGATCTTGGTCTGCACAGCCCTGAGAGATTTGTGAGGCACGTTTTTTGGGGGTAGGTGCCCGTGAGGCAGAGGAAAAGGGTCAAATTCAATCTCCCTAAAGGACAGTGTAGGAGTCTAAGCTGAAGACGGAGAGGCTGGGGCCTGAACCCTGACTGTGAGCATTAATAACCCGAGCCCAGGCCCTTTCGCGTCCGTCTGGGTGATCCCTTCTGCTGGCTCTCTCCTCAGCCTGCGCAGACTGCACTGCTGTGTCCCCTTGCTCCGGCCACGTTAAATCTAGCTCTCTGCTCACAAAAGATAGTCAGCTTTCACCCCTAGATCTGACCCAAATATGCATCTGCGTCAGCTCACCTCACCTCCCAAAGCCTCACAGTGCTTTCCTGCTTGACAGCTTGAACAGCAAAAGCTGCTCCTACAACCTCCCCGAGCCATACAACTGAGAAATGCCACTGAAACATAGAGTCAGGCTTAGGAGACATATAAATACGCAGGACAGTTAGCAAGGAATGTGATAACTACTGGAGTTTGGACCAAAACAGTTTCTGGCTGCCTTTTTTTTCTTTTTTTTTTTCTTAAATGGAGTGAATACAGGCTGAAAGAAGACAATTTTTATAAACAAGTAAAACCCCGAGCCTAAGATAAATGTTGTGATGTACACACTGTAGCTGTGATGAACTAGACATGGTGAGAAATGCAACATACTGAGAAAAAGACGAAAACTGTGATAAAAGTGTCATGATGCAAATTGTTTTACATTAACAATATTACACTACAAAGAGAGAAAGACAAATACTTTAATGCAGCAATGGGAAAAAAATCAAACAAAAGCTTCCCTGCAACTGCAAGATAAGAGCGTGGTTGCCAAAGCACGCTTCCCCTGCGCAGGGGCGAAGCCTGCTCTCTGTGCGCGGGAGACAGGCCGCCAGCGGCACACTCCCACTTCAGGCTCTCGGGCTGCCGAGAACATTTTTCCTCCCCCCCAAACATGCAGCTGTGTCCCCTAGGCTCACTCCCTACCAGACTGTACATCCTGGTTTCTCCTCAAGAAAGACTCAGGGTAGAGCCCTTTGACTGTGAACATCAACACGCAAAGCCAGGGAAAGAAATGCATTCATTTCAGGCCTGATTAGCAATTAGAAACAACTTCATTGTGCTATTTTAATCCACCCCATTTGGATAATCCCCATTTGCCTGTTGATGGGAACTGAAATAAAAATAAAAAAAAAGGGAATGGATGACTAAGTTAGAAGCCGAACAGTCTATCACCAACTACTAAAAAGGAAGCTAAGAGTGATAAACGGGCAAGGATGCAATGGTGGTGCAGTTGGCACCCTCCGGAGGCTAGAAACTTCCGGAAAGCCCCGCTGCCAGCGACAGTCTGGCAAAGCAAAGTGGGAAGGATTGGTCCAGTGGCAGTGCCGATTCCACAGCATCTCTGCAAGGAGCTTTTCCTTCAAGCCCCAAGGAGAACCATCTGTAGCTGCTCCTTGGATCATGCTGGTTCCTCAGTTACCTTCCAACAAATAAATCTTTGTATTTTTGAAATAAAAGAGAACTGATGAGAGTGGGGAAGTACTGTAGAAACAGAAGGTCTCACAATTTTTAAGCTATCCCCCTGTGCGTCAGGAGCCATAAGGACGATTGGCTTCTTGAAGACAATGGTGGCAGCTGCCATGTTTACAAAGCTTACTTCATGGCACAGGCACAGGGACCTCATTGAATCCCTGCAATAGCCCTGGGGTAGGTCTGATTATCCCCATTATCTAGATGAGGAAGCTGAGGTTCAGAGAGCTGAGGTAGCCTCCCAAAGCTCATACTGCTAGTAAGAACTCGATTTTGAGTACAGGCCTCCTTCCAAAGCCCATTCCCTTTAATATCACAGTCTTGCGTCCCTTCACATCAGAGCCAGACAACTCATTCCCTTTCCAGAACCTTGTAGAAAGAGTAAACAGCCACCAGCCTCATGGACAGCCCGGTACTCCAGGGGACACACTAGCTTGGGTGTACCGACTTCTTTATGCATTCTCCCCCTTGAAACAAAGCCTTATAATATAATATTACATGATGCTATTTGGGGAAGCACCATCAATGCCACAGAAAACAGAGGCTACTGAAAATATTTAAGAAAAAATCCATTCAATCCACGGTATCAGATGTTTTACTTGTTTACATCTCTCAAACAACTGTCCCCATGAGATGCCAAGGAAAGAGCTCCCATCAACCCGATAGGGGGCTCTACCTCAGGCCTCAGCAAGCAACACTGGCTCCTTTAAAGATCACACAGCAGTCAACATTTCATCAGCACTCAACAAACAAGTTAAGGTTTGGCTTAAATCTGAAGGTCTCTCTCCCTTTGGCATATTCTGGGATAATAGAACAAATGTCAAATCAGTACAAGATGGCATATTTACAAAATTGCACCCTGTTTTGCATAACCTAACGATGCAGCAGTTCTTAAGGATTGAACATTTCAAATCTGCTAGCAGAAGACTGCCAAATCTATGACTGTTTCACACACTTGCCAAAAGCCTATCAAATTTTGAGCAAAATGCAAAATAAATCTCCTCTACAAGTTAAATCAGTCCCTTCTGTGTGTTCCAGGCTGCCCTCTCTCCTGGCAACCAGTCTCAGGACTTGGGTCTCATTTCCTTGCCCTTGATCTTATACTCTTCTCTTATGTATTCATAAATCCATTCCCTCCCCAGTCTTCTGTCCTGCCTGATTGGTCTCCCTTTGGCCTGCTCTTGCCACATCCTTCTTTGGTGTTACTCCTCAGTTCATGGGACCTGCTTCCCCACCCCCAAGAACACCAGCTCTGTCTGCTATTCCTGTGTCTGCTCTGCCTCCCCGCCTCGTCCCTATGGGTGGCCCCGGGGAGAACACCTATGCTCCTCCCCTCCATCTTCCTCAGTCTTCCTAGATTGGCCTCAGATAACTGCTCTCTCCCTTTCCTACTCTTCAGTATCTGTATGTTATATAACACTTTGTGCCTCAGATTCTGGGTCCATAAAATTGAGATAAATTTAGAGCACTTATCTCAGAGAATTTGAAGGAAAATTGAACCTAACAGTTCATGTAAAGAGCTTAGAATAATGTTTGGTCATAAACGTAAGTACTTAATAAATGAATGGAAAAAAAAAAGAAACAAACGAAACTGGATCCGCCTGGTTGAGAAGAGGGGTGGGAAGGTGAAATCCTAACTTCTTGGCCTCTTCCCTTCCCCTCCCTACCTCCTTGGAAGGTACAGAATTCTTGGGACTCCACAGTCACAGTTTGGAAACCACTAGTCTTTTCCACACATATTAGGCACTTTGTCTAATTTAAGTTCATGCTTTATGTACTACCTACTCTCTTTTATTTAGCTCTCAAAATTTTGTGGGCATGTTTTGTTTCACCAAGACACCTGAACAGTTAAGACACCAGCCACCCTAAATAGGTGAACTAAAGTGTACCACATGTTAGTATTTTTTATAGATTTAACTAAAATATCTATGATGAACCATATAAGAGACTAATCGGCAAGGTGAGTCAGGGACCCACTCCCCAGAGTTTGGCCACAGTTGTTTCTTGCTTATTATTGCTATTGGCGGTGAGGGTTCTCTCATTGGCTATCTGATTCCTGTGCTCGAGTCTGTCTGTGGACTGAAACTCACTGCAGAAAAAATGTGTACAGGTCAACGCTGCCTATTAGCTGTGTGTGTCACCCTTATATTTTGGCTGCTGATTTAGAGCTTCTGGGACATCTCACTGGGGTTTTAAGGAGATGAACATTTTCCTTCTTGGAGTTCCAGGTATCCTTTAAAAGAGCGTATGCACCAAAAGAGTCTGGTGGAGTCCCTGCCTTTGTTACTGCAATGGGTTCAAGCCTTAGTTCCAGGGTCCCCTCCTTTCAACAACAGTTTTGTGAGACGAGGAAAGGATGCTCTCTCAGGATGCAGCCTCAGAGGTACTCGCCTTAGGGGATGCATCAGAGACTAGCTTTCTACCAGTGCGCAAGCTAAACGATTGTTCATGGCATCCCTGGCTGTGCTGTTGGAATCTGTACGTGGTTCCCCCAAACCCCTTCCCCAAATGGTAAATAGAACCTTTATTTCACAAATGTGCCTCTCTTGGTGATCTGGGTTTCTCTAAGTTCTCCCAAATATGGGTCATCAATGACCTCATAATGAATCCCTGTTTCCCATTTGAGTTTTATTGAAGTTTGTATTCTCATCCAAAGGCTCTAGTGCTGGCCACTGCACTGATGATTTATTAGCTGAAAACACGGACAATGATCAGGGTCTTGCTTCTGACAGACACTTCGGGCCCTTCTGTCCTGGATGTGCTGAAGGGAGTCATTGGCCAGAGAACACGGGAATCATTTTCAAAATCTGTCCTTCTGACCCAGGAAATGAACAGGGCAGTGAAAGCCTCTGAGGAATTACCTTCTTTGTCTTTTTAAAGAGGGTGGGAGGACAAATGGGGGGGAGGGGAGAGAGAATAAATATAAACCACCTGGGAAAGAAGAGTAAAAGAAGATGGGGTCCAGAGGGGCAGCTGGGGCCTTGGAGGAAAATAGAATCTTTGAATATATTCTTGCCAGAGACAAAAGCACAGGCTCATTTAAAAAACAAAGGAGGGCAGCTTTATTCTAAAGCCTGCTGTGCACCAAAAATAGGCACTTTAGATTCAGTTTTGCACACTCCGAGGAAGCAACAACCCAGGGTGGGAAGGATTCTGTGAATACGTTCACCTCACTTTCTCCGGCCCACCTTAACGATTGCCGCCCAAATAATTCCTCTGAGTAACACATTGGGAACCTTTAGCTCCCTGGTACTGGCAGTTTTAATGTGTCCATTGCCAGCAGTGAATGCTGTGCCAAGAAAACCCGACTCCTGGCGGTGGAAGGATTAAACAGTCCTCGGGTGCCATCTGTGCAGCGAATCGAAGGAGTGACTCTGTGCACCCAGTGTGCGTGTGTTGCCATTGGCAGTGAGAAGTGACTTCTGTTTACATGACTACCTCATGCAGCTGAACACCTAAGGGAGAGATGAAAGTGGCCATGGCCGTGAGGGGTAGGCTGAGACAGAGGGGGACCATTGTGAGACCAAGGAGCCCATGGGAAGGTCTAAGAAAGATGAAATGGCAGATTAATTATCCAATAAGGGGGAGGGGGGAGGGCTGGTTAAAGGGGAAACGCCCTATTGGCAGATGTTCATCGGGGAAGTAGGCTAGGTACCATGAACTTGCTTAGATTCAGGATTTGGACTTGACTGTGCATTTACTTCCAGGTTCAAAGACTTTTTTCAATATGTAATTTTGAAAGTGAATGTTTGATTCATCATCCACCAGCTTCTAGAATCAGAGTTAGAATCCTGGGCAGCACACCTTCAATGTTTCAGGAATTTTTAGTACATTGGGCAATCTGAGAAAGGCCTCGGGCTACTCAGCAAATATGGTGCACTACGGGAGGGGTGGTTTTCAAATGCAAGCATCCTCGTCAGGTCATTGACAAGAAAATTCCAGCTGTAAAATGAGAGAAGTGGTGGAGATAGATTTTTATAACAATGTTTCCCTTCAAAGAGTTTTAAAATTAGACAGGGAAAAATTTCAAGGTTTATACTTCATACTGGGTAATCCAACAAATACAAGGTTGAGTAAAGCTTTAAATAGCTAAGAATACTGCAGAGGGGAAACGGGAGTACAATCCAACCATGGGTCCAAGACAGTGAAGTGGGGGCTTAAAGAAATCTGAGGAAGACGTCATGGCATTCCAAAGGGGATGCTACTCCTATGGGAGAGTAGTACAAATCTCCCAATAGATGGAGATGGAAAGGAAATGACATTCCACACAGAGGGAAAAGAGGACAAAGGACCCAAATATTCAGAGAACAGTGAACAGTCCAGGTAAAACGGGCCATTAAAGTGTTGTGGGTAGGGGTTAATCTCATAGCTTTGTGGGGTTTAGGGTAGAAGATACAAAGACAGCTAAGGGAAAGCAATTGGCCTATTGTTTTACAAGGGAAGATAGTCATGTGATGGCAACGATCCTGTATAATAAAAAGCTAATATGCAAATCAAACAAGCAGCAGAACAACTGGTTGCTTTGACGCACACTGACCACCAGGGGATAGACACTCAGCTGCTCCCTGGTGGTCAGTGTTCTCCCACAAGGGGAGTGCTGCTCAGCCAGAAGCCGGGCTCATGGCTGGTGAGGTCAACAGCAGTGGTGGGAGCCTCTCCCCCCTCTTCGGCAGTAGGACATGCCCTGAGGGCTCCTGGACTCCAGGAGGGCACAGGCCAGGCTGAAGGACTCCCCTGCCCTCAAGTGCACAAATTTTGTGCACTGTGCCTCTAGTATGGTTATAAAGAAGAGAATGGGGGTCTGAAGCAGTTTATTGGATGTGGAGGATAAAGAGGGGAAAGAATGGAGTCCAAAGTATCATGTGGGACAATTAGCAGAAATGGGGCTGGCCCAATTCATGCATCTCACTTTATAGGTTCACACACACACACACACACACCCCTACCTCTCCTCCACTAGCCTTGTTAAATAATGCTGAAGATAAGAAGTAGGACGACACTGTCTATGTTTGTGTTGCAAAACTAGAAATTTTGCGTTTTATTGTGTTATGATCAAATGGCATTAGAATCCATAGTAAAAACATTTTATTAAAATGTGCAAATAATGCTCAGAGAAATGTATCGATATGAAACCCATATCTTGAGACTTGTGGCACAAATTGTTCTCTTAAATTATTCTTGTTTTTTCCCTTCTTTCTTTCTTTTTAATTAACTGTCCTGGGAAGAGTTTTGAATTTCTTTTGGAGAATGTAAACATCAGATGATTTGGCTTCTCCTCTGGAGTTGCAGGATTTTTGACTAACGTGACAGAGTCAGGAACATTTCGGATGAGCCACAGTGCTAGAAGGGTCCCCAGTCCTTAGCCTAACACTTCCGTCTACTTCAGTGTGGCTCTGGCTTTGTGGCAACATCCACACTAGCACGTGGGGCTTCCACTATCACTGACAGCCCCATATTTCAAGTGCTGTAGCCCATCAGAAGAACAGCCTGCCCACTGGGTCTCCCGTCAGGCAACAGCCTGCTGGATGCTATTGAGCAATTAGGGTTCAGAACTTCTCAGGGTATCGCCCAGCTGTACTACTCCTACCTACATCAGTCAGATCTCGTGTGAAAAATAACTATGTGTTTAGTTAGGAATAAGAAAATTATAGGCTTCTTCATACATCTTAATTATGATACCATAAAAAATGTAATATATAGCTAAAGGTTTAGAGTCTTCTGGCTGTAAAAAATAATATGCTGAATTTGACATGTTTTCTAAACTGAAATTTTTATAATTAAAGTAATTATCTGGTGTTGCTTTGTATTTCCAAATGAATGCATATTGTGACCTATATAGCATATGATAAAGATTGTAATTATGCAGAATATAGTAGGGGAAGCTACTGGAGTATCTTTAAACCACCTGTGTTATTTCTTTCAACAAGAATTTTGTTGGAAATAAAAATATATATTTGGTAAAATAGATACAATTTAACATGTTCTTAAACCACTTCTAAACAGGTTATGAAATGGACCTGGTTCCTCATCTCTTACCTTGTAATGGCTAAGGTTGTCTTCTGGAGTTGGGAGGCCCATATACCGTTCTGTGTACACGGAGTCTATGGTGGAGAAAAGATAAAAAGTTAATTCATACAACAAAAACCTTTCTCCCTTTTATTGGGTTACTCATGTGCTTTGGCACGTCTTAACTTTGCAGAGGTCTGTAGTGCTATCCTCAGAAATATCTCCTCCAGATCATTTTTATCTGGCTTTTTAATTCACCCAGACACCTGCTCAGACTCCTGTCTCCACACTCTTCTCTAGCCTAACCTCAGTTAGCTCTCATGGTGCGTGCAGAGAGAGATCAAACTAGAGGATCGGAAACCCAATCAATAACCCACTTCCAGGAAAAGCAAAGGTAAAGTGCTAAGACGTCAGGAGTCTGTACATTAACATAGGATCTTCTCAAATAATCTTAATTAGGAAGTCACTTAATGCCTCAGTTTTCTTGAATGTTTTGGTCCTAACACAGTGTATGCTCTAATTTATAATATGCTATTATTACCTTTTGGAAATTTCTAATAGTGTCCAATTACTGGTTGCTTAGTTAAATCATAATTTTGGCAGGTTGAAACTCACTATAATACAATAAGTCAGTTATCATTTATTTGCTGTATAACCCCATATTGGCTCAGCTACTCCATCATAATGCAAGTTAAACATTCGTTTTCTTTCATTTTGTGCAGAAGCCTCAATTTTGATGTAGTGGTTGGGTATTGTGAAACAGATACATTAATATCTGTCTGCTGAAATGACATAAACTTTTTAATTTACCTATACATGGCAAAAAATGTATGCATTATTGGTTTGGTTATTTTGGGTTATTAAATATATTTTTGCTCTATTTAAAATTAATCATATACAATATCTACCATATATGATATGTGTATCATATCTTGCATATATGATTTTATATCATATCAGTTACATCATATTATATACATTATATGCATTATTATATATGTATTTATCCTAAAATATCAGTGAGTTATTTCCAATATAATTTTAAAAATCTGAAATAATTGTTTTGAAAAATGCTCCCTTAAATGACCAGATTACAAAAAATAAAAGTATAACCCTGACTGGTTTGGCTCGGTGGATAGAGTGTCCACCTGTGGACTGAAAGGTCCCGGGTTCGATTCCAGTCAAGGGCATGTACCTTGGTTGCGGGCCCATCCCCAGTAGGAGGTGTGCAGGAGGCAGGTGATCGATGTTTCTCTCTCATCGATGTCTCTAACTCTCTGTCCCTCTCCTTTCCTCTCTGTAAAAAATCAATAATTTTTTAAAAATGTATAAGAATAATACATTGCCATTGTGCTGTTAGGCATGGCTTGAATTTCACTGTAGTTGTACAGGTACTTTAATACTGATCTCATTAATCCTTTAAATTAATATATCACCTAAACCACAAGCTCAAGCAACATTCCTACCCTTTTTGTATGACTGGCATTGTAGATTAAAAACGACATTGATAATGAGTGTTAATTGTTCCACATGTCTTTTTTTGACATGCCATTTCTATGGAAGTCTTAAATATTTTCCTCCAAACATGGTAAGAGCAATATTTTGTCTTTTTGATTACAATGAATACAGACTATATGTATTTTTACATGCCCAGAGGACAATAAAATAGAAAATATAATATTTTAGAGGATACTTCATGAGATCTTCATAAAATGCTCATATGCTTTTAAAAATATTTAAATATGAATAACATAGTAATTTGATATGCGGAAAATGTCCTTTTACGGCAAAATAAATTTTTCCTCAAACAGCCACAGACTTCAATTCTTCTTGTCCTAGAACATAATAACCCTTTTTTAAATCAAACTTGCAAGTGTAAGAAGATGTGACATTTTAAAAATAAAATTTAAAAAAGCATAATGGGCCCTGGCTGGTGTTCTCGGTGATTAGAGCATGTGCTCTCATGCACTGAAGGGTCATGGGTTCCATTCCAAGTCAAAGGCAGTGCCTGGGTTTGATCCCTGCCCCTTCCCCCCAGGGCGGGGGTGGGGGGGTGGGGTAGTGCGGGGGGTGGGGGAGAACATACCTGAGACAACCAATTGATGTGTCTCTCTCACATCAATGTCCCTCTCTTTCACTCCTTTTCTCTCCCTCTTTCACTATCTCTAAAAATCAATGGAAAAAATATCCTCCTCAGATGAGGATTAACAACAGCAAAATGGATAATGCAGTTGTAAACTTCTAGAAATATGCCTTGAAGTACCATGTATGTGTTCTTTTTATTTGATCTGCTATGTAAAATTTTTCAAATTTACATATGTAGAAGAATTTTAGAAAGTTCCTCTATGTTAGGTTGGTCCATAGACATTTATGGAAGATCTCTTCTTTATCATGACATATCTCTAAACTCACAAAGTTTGTTTCTATTATTTTATTAACCACCAGAGGTCTCCAAAAACAAGCCATCCAATAGAATAATTATTAATATCAAGCAGAAAAGTGTAATATGGAAACAAATCCATGGTGTGAAGATCAAATCTTAGCAATGTTCTCCAATTTTTTAAAAACCAAAAGATAGCAATGTATTTTCTTACATTGGCTTCTCTTGATTTGGAGAGGGTTTAAAAAAGGATTTCCACAAGATCAGTGCTACCATATGTTAAGACATACAATATTTAATGAGCATATTCATTATCGATGATTCTATACTTACACTTCAGAAAGGACTTGAGATGGGGTCAGACGAGACAGCAAAAAATTCATTTCCTCACTACCTCTGACTCTTCTCCCCTACTTATTGTTGCCCAGCTCACTCCTTCCCCCTTGGGAATTATAGTCTGACATGTGTATGATGCCTGATAGAATAATATTTTCTCAATGATGAAGATTACTTAGAGACAATGGGGGGGGGGGAAGCCTCCCAGAAATTCCCTTGTCTCTACTCTCTTCTTTCCATCCAAAGCCCTACTTATATTTGATCTTTACCGGAAGAAAAAGAGACACATGTTTCTTTTATTCTGCTAATAGGTGAAGCTCAACCCTCTAGTTAGAATAAAGATAAGGAAGAGTTTATTTATCTGCAGAAATGTAGCATTGGGGATGTCTGGGAATTGGGAACACAGAATTTGTTTACAAGATTTGTTGGTAAGAAATTTGAGAAACAGAATTTATTGCTAAGTAAATGTGTAGATAACATATATACCATCCAGCCTTTCACAATTAGCAGAATAAGGGAGATTGTTTTATTGTAAGTCTCCACAAAGTACGTGTAAGATAAGTCGGTTTATTCACTAGAAATACTGCAAACCCAAAAAGGAATGGTTTTGTCATTGGAATTTCAAGGTCAACAGTCAGTATCTCTTTGTACTTGATAGTAATTACATACCATAGAACTCCCATGCTGACACAGGTGCCACAGCTATTCCACACTTGAACACGCCACTTCCTGCTCCCAGGACCATTGAGGTTACGTACCCTCCATATGACTAAGGAATGGAAACAGTTATTTTTATGGAGGTAAAGGGATTAAGAACATATGGTAAGTGAGTTGCAGTTTCCACATTTCTCACATCTTTATATATTGTGCCTCTTTAGAGATCGGAAGCATGGCAGAGGAGGCTTAAATTGGCCGTAATTGGACAGTATCTAAAGACACATTTTCAGAGCCTGGTCCCTTTCCTTAGTGGATGTGAGGGGGAAAACACTGAGAAGTTGCTGGGTGGTATCATTAAAAAAAGTAAAATAAAAACAATAAACACTAAATCTTTACTGACTTTGACTTATGAGAAAAATCTTCCTCCCTCTCTCATTCTCCTTCTCTTTCCCCCCTCTCTCTCCCTCTTTCTTTCCTTCCTCACTTCCCTCCCTCATCATAATAAACAGGTAAAAGCTTGGCTAGTTGGAACTCATTGCTTAGAGGTCTAAGACATTTTATTCGGACCTTTTAGGTTCAAATGATAGACAGGATTTCATCTCCAAATATTTGCATACAAAAGATACATTCTCCTGCTCTGGGTTGTACTCACTAAGAAATGTATATAGTCATCAGCCAAACAACTACTCACCCAGCCCCAAATTGCAATTCGTTTCTCGTCCACAAATCCCATTTTTGAAAACTGTCTGAAATACATGGGAGAAGTACACAAATTAGTATTACATTGTATATAGAAAACTAAGATTACTGCACAATGCGAAACCCTGACATTTGTTCTCTATTTCATTCTATGAGAAACTAAGATATATTACTGCCAGCAGTCAAATAAACACCTTAGACCAACATCTATCAGTTTTAACCTAAGAGCCAGATGAACAAGGTTCACCTTTGTTGCAGTCCATAAAAATCGAGAGAGAGAGAGAGAGAGAGAGAGAGAGAGAGAGAGAGAGAGAGAGGAGAGGTTATGATTCACAGAAAACAAATCCTGGCAGTATTTTTCACAGCTTTATATAAAAATTTGCAGCCCAGATGCACTTTTCTTTACATAATTGAATTTAAATCTCTCCAGATGTTTTTCAGTTTGAGAGAGGCTGCCCCTGCTGTGAGGAAATATAGGGGCCTGGAGAACATCTGGGTAGGGCTTAGAAATGTATCTGAGCTCCCTACCTGAGCACTTAAAAACCGTTCTCTAAATAAATCCCTTCTAATGATAGATGTTGATTAGTTAGCTCAGCACTGTTAAATCAGAAAGACTTTTTCCTTGATGAATTAAGGAATCTTTTTGCCACAAAATTGTGTTCGGGATAGGAACCCAGGTAAAGAAAGAAGAAAAATGTTTTATGCTAAAAATACTCATCTTAGAATTACATAAAAAATAATTTACTTTTTAAAAAACTAGGCTTTGGGACACAATTTTGTAGTAATGAGGGGTGTGGAAAACCCTTGCTTTGACCTATATGTGACTTTGAGAATCTGTGTTTTAAATTGATAATGTATGTCTTAGGCTACCCTGAGTTAATACTAATAAAAATCTAATATAGTTTTCAACTCATCATCTTCTTCTTTGGCAAACCTTTAAAACTTAGAATGTATATGTAAAAAAAATGTGCACCTAATCATGAGTGTAAACGTTGATAAGTCTTTACAAAGTGAGCATATCCTTGAACAAAGAGAGAGTGCTTACTATTACCCAGAAGTCTCTGGGTCATTTGGGTTCTATAAAAATGTCACCTAAATTTGTGCCACAGTTTTGACTTTATGGAAATTGGGTTGTGTAGAATGTAGTCCTTTGTGTCTGGCTTCTTCCATTCAACAGTTTGTTTTGTAAGATTCATCTATGCGGCGGTGTCTAGTTCTTTTTAGTTGCTGAAAAAATACTCCATTGTATCAACACACTACATCTCATTACTTTTTAAAACTGCAGTTGTATATTGTGGATATTCAATTCTATAATTTTAGGGCTTGCCTCAGTCAGACTTGAGAGGCCTGGAAACTATGCCTGTTTTCCCAGGGGACCAATGCAAATACATAAAAAGTCATTTAAAAAATATTACAGCTTCACTCTTGAAAAAATTTGTCCCTTCTCTAATCTAAACCTCTCCTTTTTTTATTTTAAGGAAATAGTTAATCATTAGTATTGGTATAAGAGACTCAGAGATACTCAATAAGTTGACATCTCTTCAGTTGTTCCTGTTCTTGAAGGAATTTTCCTCCACCTATTTAATCACTCACAATTTTTCTGCATTTCCTGGTTTATGACTTCACAATATCATTTTAAATCACCTACTTATTATGCTTCTGTGGACATTTAAGCACTTGGTTATAGAAAGTCAAAGATCACATTTCCCGTTTACCAGTTGAATGCAACTGATTTTAAGACCCTAATTCCAACCCTGACTGACCTAACTTAGGACTCTCCATTTTATTCATCTGAAATATGTAATACCAACACCCACCTTCCAGGTTTGCTATGCAAGTGAAATTTTTCCCATGTTGCATGCACATTAAGGAGTAACCAACATTTATAATTAAGATCTCTGTTAAGTCAGATCAAGTCTATCTATACAGTCCCGCAGCGGGAGAGCACAGAAATGAAATGGGACTCATACTTCACAAAGCCCTTATAATTGTGAATAATGAGGGTTGTGCTCCACAGTTTTCCCGAAATTAGATGAGAAGTAATCCTTATCCAACCGGCTGTAGGAGCCACACCCAGGACTCCATAGCCTTCGCCTTCCTCCATTTAGATGACCACAGATCTCCCTGCCTGTATGTATGGATTTGCTTACTTCACTAGATGTTTACTCAAGCACACATTTATCCTTCAATTTGTCCACGTGTTTGATGCATTTTGAGTTTCTGTTCCTCAAAGAGGTAGCACACATCTCAATTTTCTTTTTAGAGTCACATACAGACAGGGGTTTAGGAAACTTTATATAAATCTATAATTGTTTCAGGCAGTTAGACAGACATAAGCAGAACAAGGATGATGGGCAGAAAGCCCTGGATGCCTAGCAAGGGGCAAAACTGGGAAAAGAAGCTCACTCCCCAGGTAACCTTTCCTCCCCTACCATATCGCTGGTCGTGTGTTTTGGACCCACTGATTTTTCATATCACTGGTCATGGGGTGTAGACCCTAACTTTTTCCTTCCTAAAGATAACATCTAAGCTTCAGTTATATTTCAGTCCCAGGTCCAGAAAAACAGCAAAATTAGACCAAAGTATGAATGTGTAATGGACCAAAGTATGAATGAACATGACCCTATGGCTGCTTCAGGACTAGCTGACCACCTGCCCTGGCACCTACCAAGAGGTGGAGACCAGGACCCTGAAAGAACACACCTGGAAAGCTGATGACTATCTTATTGAGCCCTCCCCTGAGACCTCCCCTAAGATTTCCACCTGCAAGAGAGAGAGAAATATGCTCTGGCTGAAGGAACCCGCCCATGTTCTCCCCGAGGGGAGCAGGCCCACACCATTCCCTTCCCTCTTCTTCCCACTAAGCCACCCCAGGAGACTTGCAACCAGAGGAGCAATGGGCAGTGGCAGCTCTCCCTGGGCTAACCCCCTGAACCTGTCTCCCAAGGCCCCCTTCTCTCTGTCTTCTCAGTGAACCAAAGCAGCCAGCCTAGGCTCTCCTGTTGCTTCTCCTATGCCCTTCTTTGTTTCACTGTCCTAAGTATATTTTTGCTGAGGCCAATAAATTCTTGCTTACTTTGCTGCACTTTGTCTCTTGACTGAAATCTTTCTTGTAAGAAGACAAGATCCTACATCTTGTTGCCTCACCAGTAACATATTGATATATATATTTTTTTGTCTAAATATGATTATCTTCACAAAAAATCCATCCAAAGGATGAAAGACTACAAGTTCATGCCAAGGCACTTTAAGTTCTTTACACTTTAGGGCTTTAAAATAGAAATTGGATGAGGGAGAATCAGACCTTTGAATTTTTCTCCTAGTCACTCACCTGGCTGCTTCAATTTGATCTTCAACTTCAAATGTTCCCAATCTTCTGTTGATTGCATGCATGATCTTATCTCCTTGGTAACCACTTCCTCTGCCATCAAAGCTAGCTACTATAATATTTTCTGTGCTTGCAAGGTAAGTAGCCCAGCTGAGTTTGAAGGTGGCATCTGCTTTTTGACTACAGGGGCCTGCATACCTGTGGGAGGTAAAAAACAAATTTTTAGCCTGTGTGGTTTTCCTGAGCCGATTGAGGAGTGCTCGCATTCCTATTCCTTGTGGACCAGAAGTGTGCATCTTTCCTGACCATGAGCCTGAAGTCGTGCCAGCCACCGAGGTGTTCACAATAGGTCTTCTAATACTTGGCAACATGCCTATAATGACTGGGTGTTCCCTTCAAAGATGTCCCCATTAATTTCATCTTTGAAGATTGTTATCAAACAGACTTCATTGGCCAACATTTTCTCAGTCATGTACAAGTTGGAAATCAAAGAAATAAATTTCTCTGGGGAATTATGTTGTGAAAAAATAACGAGGATGACAATAAATGCAGCTTTGAAAATACCTTTCTATCTCAGCTTACAAAGATTTCTTTCCTAGACCTCAAGTGTCTTTCCTAGGCTGGAACTTCTTAGGGACTTTGACTACTACATGATGTGCATCACATTTCCTCCACTACTCAGCACCAGGTTGCACACTAAAGCTCCCAAAATCATGTGTAACGAACCAAAGTATGAATGAACATGATTCTTTAGAGAATAAGCAGACTATCAGAAATTGGGCAGGCTGTTTGGCGTTCTATTTATTAACAAGTTTAACTCCCTTGAATCTGCGATCTTTATAAGCTACATCTTACCCAACATACAACTGTATGCAAATTTCTCTCCAAGCCTTCTCATTTCCCCTTGTTAATCAAAAGAGGCTCCCCATTGCTTCCTCATTGCTTTTAATTTAAACATCTGGAAATTTAAAATACCTCTTTCCTTCAGGTTATATGTTTTCTTTACACAGAACTGTAAATACAATAGAATAGGGCTGTATCCTCTGCTGAGATGTGTACCCTTCCTTCTTTTGCTGGTAACAACAGAAATGTGTTGTTCCTGAGCTTGGGCTTCAGTTTTCTCTTCTGCATAATGGGCCCAACAGAACTCACCACATGGGTTTGTTGTGTGAACAAAATAAGGCAAGTTGCCTGGCACGCATAAGGCACCCAACCCATTTGTTGTTTTGTTTTGTTCTGCTCTGTTTTGTTTTGAATAAAGGAAATGAGTCAAGCTAGAACAGGAAGACTGGCATTGTGGCACTGTGGGTAAAGTCAGAGCAATCTTAGAAGGATTAAAGTGAAACGTATTCCTAATAATTATCAAAGATGTTTGACAAAGCTGCCATATTTAGAATTCACATGAGTTCACAGTTACTGCTCAAAGACTTGTGATTTCAGAAGTTTCTTTAAAATTTGAAGAAGTTTGGATTATAATGACTACTTTCTTATATCACATATGTTCTCTTCACCAAAAAGAGGAATGGAAAATACCATGCAGTGATATTTCAGGAACTAAAGAAAAACCTGATGTCCTATTAAAACCAAGACAATCATGGGGAATGTTGTGGCCAAGTTTTTGGGTAAGGAAGCTGTAAAAGCTGTTAATACCACCTTTCTCATTAAAATGCCCACAATGAAAGGATAAAAGTGGGGACTTGAGAATTCCTTTGGCATTCTCTTGGAGTTCAGGTAAACAAATAAAAACAAATTCCATAATCTATTATAATGAAAAAAGAGTGTCTCCCTTCTCCATTAGAAAGAAGGCAGAAAGTGCATGCTTGGGCTTGTGATTGCAAAATAGGAGGAAATAGTAAAATTGGTGCACAGTGATCCAGGAAGAGAGAAAGGATGTGTTTTGCCTTATTTTTTCAGTAAGCTACACTGAGCAAAAAAAAGTACAATAGTTAACTTCTGAATTTTTAGTTCCCTCCTCTTGAATACATACTTACACATCTATTAGTAGAGGATATTTCTTGGATTTATCAAAATGAGGAGGCAAGATCATCTGATACCAAAATTCTAAACAAACAGAAAGATTAATTAGTGAATTAAGAACAATGATTAGCACATGATTTTGGTTCCTTATTTGTTAGTAATAAGTCATATCTAGAGTTTAACAATGTGTTAAATTAGAATAGGAAAAAGAAGTGAACTACTTGCATTCAGAATGTTTTTAAGAAACAAAATCATTCTCTTTCAGGTTAAAATACTAGTTCAGATTAAAACAATAAGATTGTTTCTAATGTATCTATTAAATACTATTAAATACACCGGCGTCTTATAAGATGAAAGTGCATTTTAGAATTGCTAATGCTTTGTTATTATGATTCTGTTCTTTGGCATTTGATCTACTTATCTAGTTTGTTTGTAGCTTATGTTCTAAGTTTGCCTGCAAAATGTTTTCCTCTTCTTGAATTTCCTTGAAGATGTTTAGGATTTTTAGTTGCCCCAATTCTATTTTAAAGTTCTGATCTAATAACATTTGTGTAATTCTTATGGCCATCCCAGGCTGCGAAGCTGAGCTCCCATTCTCAGCTGTATGCTTCACAGCCTGAAATCAGGCTTACGTAGAGCAGACTGTTGTGTACTTTCTATATGATCTTTCCCAGACCTGTTTAATTCTCTGTGCTTGATTTAACATCAGTTCAATAAAATGTGTCCCTAAATAATGAATTGGTTTCCTTTGCTCCCAAACTCAGGTTGATGAGCTAGACTACTAAATCAAAAAGAGGAACAAAATGAGTTATTCCATATTTTAATAAGATTGCCTCCAGTTTCAGTAGATTGGACTAACCTGTAGGGAAAAATTTCCCTGTCTGGAGCTGCTTCTTCTTTAGATTTATCTTTTTTAAAATATATATATATATATTTTATTGATTTTTTACGGAGAGGAAGAGAGAGGGACAGAGAGTTAGAAACATTGATCAGTTGCCTCCTGCACACCCACTACTGGGGATGTGCCCACAACCAAGGTACATGCCCTTGACCGGAATTGAACCTGGGACCCTTAAATCAGCAGGCTGACGCTCTATCCACTGAGCCAAACTGGTTAGGGCTATCTTTTTGTTTTTTGTTACAATTATTTCAATTGATGAAAAAAGTAAGATTCAGGAGTCAACTCTTTATATAGACTTCTCTTCCATTTGTATTTTACTGATTATTTTATGCCTTTTGATCAAATATACTAATAAGATTAAAAATGTCAGTGTTTTTTACATTTTGACCTATGAAATAGTTGATCATAATGTTTTTAATGAATATGCCAAACCCACCATTGGATGTCCCCTTTGTTAGAATTAGCACTAGGTGATTGGAAGTGCTTTAGTTTCCCCTTTTGAAGATGCGCAGGCTATTCTTTGAGGACTGGGGGTTCCTTCTAATCTCTAGTCCTACTTCCCTAGGCTCCCTCCTCCCAGACTCTCCCGAGGCCTTTCTTTCCTGCAGTTTGAATGGTATAATCACATCCCAGCTGGGGCCACCCCTTCTGGCAGCACCATCCCTTCACTCTCTCAGGTTATCCATCCAGTCCTGTGGGTTCCCTGACCCTAGAACCTTCTGGAGCTCCCCACCGTTTACCAACTGAAATAGGACTTCACATTTCAGTATTAGTGCCTTCGCACCTGCAAGTCCAGTGAGTCTCCCCAAGCAGTGAAGCCCTTGCCAGAGAAGCCTGGCACAGGGGGAGCAGCCCTGGCAATGCTTGGACACTTATTACGAACGCAGAGGCCCGGGCCCACCCTAAAGGGAATGCGTATGTCATCTCGGTCCCGGTGACTCAGGTGCTTCATATTCAGTTTGAATAGCACTGCTCTAGGCTGTTCCTCAGAGGTGCCCTACACTTCCCAGGGTTCTTCCTGCCATTTAAAATCAGCCCTCTATCATTGCCCTATATTTAAAAAAATAAATCGAAGACTGTCAACAATCATAACATTAAATTTAAAAAATAAATCTAAAATAAATCCTGATGGAGTTCCCCCTCCCTTATGAATTGTCAGCCCTTAGAAAAAAAACAAACAAGGTATCAAAAATGAACAATTACAAGATTTCCTACTTGTTCTCAGTGGTCCCTGAATATAATCCATGATCAAGCAACCAGCCCTAGGACTAGACTAACTCTTTCTTGGGGCTAGAGGGTTTGGAAAAATTCAGAATTTCTCTACTGAGACAGAAGTTTCAACATTTTATAGGCAACCTTACTTTTTTTATACAACCATCTTAGATATTTTTTGTCACTTTGGGATAAGGGAAAGTACATTAGGGTATCTTTAAGTTAAACACACAACTAAGACTTATTAGGAGAAAAGAGTTACTATTGAGATGAATGATGATGTATTTTAAGACAAAAGAACGTAAAACTAGTAGTTCTTGTGACATTTCATGGGGCGATAACCTTCAATGCCATTTATATACACTCTGAAATGCATATTTTCAGATCAAGTGATTGTATTTATTTGTATTTTTATTTAACTTACTTGTCCCATTCAAATGAATGAAGTCCAGTGTTTTTCTTGGCATCTGGATGTTCTGCAGTGTTTCATACAAAGCTGTATTGTTTTCCAAGAGTCTCAGTTCTAAACAAATAGTGGAGATACCAGAAATTCATTACAATGTGAAGCACTTGCATTGTGCAAAGCAATAAAGCACGAGTGGACAATTCACTGACGGGACCATGCAGGCAGCAGCTTATAAACCTTGTGTTCAATGTAACTGTTAGGACACTCTAAAGCCAAAGAAAATCCCACTCCACTAAGTACACATCGGTCCTGCTGACATACACTTTTCTAAGAAGCAAAAGAATGATGAAATAAAAGAGAATACCTTTATCATTGCTGCTGCTATGCAGACTATAGCGGGGGAGTTGAGGGCCTGTTAACATAATCAGAGAGAAATATATCTTAATACATTTAGCATAGTATTCTTTTTTTTTTCCTAAATACATCATATCTTTCAAAAATGGCATTTATTACCATTTAACTTGGATAGAATTTTGATACCATTTAGCTTTGAGGGAATAAATATCATAGTGGATAAGGGGCTTAATAAGTTTGTTTTTCCTTCCTTAACATAAGGGCAACTTGAGTGTGAGCGTGAGAAATATCACCAGAAAGCCACAGGGCTCAGGGGAAAGAAGCAGGAAATGAACTTTTGGCCCTGCTGGTGCCTCCAGCGCGTTATCATTCCTGTGCCCAATTTCCTCATTTGTGCACTAAACCGTTGGGCCCCAGGAGAGCTGCTAGGATTCTCTGCCCTAAATCCACAATCTGGGAGGACCACACAAGCCCTCAGGCCCTCCGACCCTCAGGGTAGAGCCCTGGAGCCAGCCACCCCCGGGGGAGTGCAGGTGTCCCTCCCGCCGCCCTGCGGAGGAATCCCGAGGCTCAGGCACATCTGCACAGTGCCTGACTTGGATAAGCAGCTCCTCCCTGGCATGCAAAAGTGTTTTTCTCACCCTCCCAGATCTTCACTATGTATCCCAACTGTGGGAGTTGCAGAGTGGAAGGTAATGTATAGAAAAGCTATTTTGTGAGCTATTTAATTTTCTGCATTTGGATACTATTGATTTTTACCTTGATCAGGACCGCAGTGAAAGCGTTACCTGGTTTACAGACCTGGGTTTGAATCCTGGCTTACCTGCGGTGCGACTTAGGACAACATATCAATGCTTCAATTTCCTCATATAAAATGAGGGTAATATTATCTGCATTAAAGAGTTTTCTCAAGGATCAAACTTGATCACGAATCCAAAACTTTTAGTACAGAGCGTAGTATAAAACACATGCCCAAGAAATGGTGACTGAAAACAGCCATAGTAAATAGCCATAAAGAAAACTATGATAATAAAGAAACTATGCTAGTAAAGAAAGATTCGGATAAGTGGTTTAAAGACCTATTTTGGTTAGGAACAGTTTCCAGAATATCCAGATTCTGACATGTTGAGATGCAATTTAGCACAGTGTTAAAGGGAGGACTTGGGGGCAGGGGCCTATGCTTGAATCCTATTGGGCCTTTATGAGCTGTGTGACCTGTGGAAGTCACATTGCCTCTCCTTGTCCAGGTTTCTTCATTTATAATAAAGAAAACCATAATAACAATAGCAACAGAAGATAGAGCAGTGAGCAAGTAGGGTAATGGGCACCATCCACATACATTTTCTCATTTAAAAGGGCAAGTGCAAAAAATAATAAACCATTCACAGTATCCTATATAATAAAACCCTAATATGCAAATTGACCAAACAGCAGAACAACTGGTCACTATGACACACACTGACCACCAGGGGGCAGATACTCAACGCAGGAGCTGCCCCCTGGTGGTCAGTGCATTCCCACAGGGGGAGTGCCCCTCAGTCAGAAGCTGGGCTCATGCAGCCACGGCACGTGGGCAGTAAGGAGCGAGGGGTGCCGTACTAGGAGAGCCCTGGACTGTAAGAGTGATGTCTGACTGCTGGCTTAGGCCTGATCCCCCCAGGAGACACCCTCAGGGATCCCGTACTTGAGAGGGCACAGACCAGGCTGAGGGACCCTCTAGTGTTTATATATAAGGATCAAGTGCTCTGTTATACAAGATCTCTGAGATGTGACTGTTTTCAGTATAAAACAAGCCTCTTGGTCAGAAGGGGAAGGAAAGGTGATTAACTCACCACTTAGGTGTAAGTGAAGAGGACTTATATTATTTCAAGAACTCGTCAGATTCAAATAGAGAGAACTGAATAGGGCAGAAAGAATGTTTCTCAAACTGGACACAGAAAGAGGGACTTCAGGGATGGAAATGCTGAGCCAGAAGGTAGTAAGAAGGTTGTCCAGAGAGAGGAGGGGCCATCAACTGGGGAGGCGTGGGGCGGGGGAGGGGGGAGGAGAGTTCACAAGTGGAGGGATGGAGGGAGCTACTTCAGATGGACATTGTGGGTACCTGCTGCTGCTAATCTACCTCCCAGCGGTCAGGTCACACTTACCTGAACATCTCAGCTGATAGTACTTCGCCCCTTTACTAAATGATGCTGAATAGTACTGACACCTTTCTGGATCCAGCTCACAACTCAAACATGTCACGTTTGCGTAGTTACCAAGTTGGATTCTGTAAAACCAATGGCAGAAATTAAGTATTTGATTAAAGGATAAATGAAAGAAAGGAATTGAATAATGCCCTATTCCAACATATCAGAATGCCAAAGCAATTCTCAGAAACTTTTAAAAATCAAAACTATGCATTGATTCATAATAACCTCAAACCTCCCAATGTTTGGAAATATCACAAAACATCTAATAAAGTCATTTTCTTTTGTTGACATGCAGATTGATTTATAAAGAAATAAAAGCATTTGAGAATAACTGCAGTTTAATATATTAATTAGGATAAGCCTCTCCCTCCTCCCACAAAAAAGAATCAAGAAAGTGTTCACCAGCTTAAAAGACTCAGGTCAACTTGACAGAATTCTTACTTATAAAGATTTCTTCCTCCTGGCATTCCTTTATATTCATTACTGATGTAGTATCTGGGAAGAAAATAAATGAAGTGTATCTTAATTATGTTTTTAAGAAAAGTCAAGTACATTGCATTTAACTCAACACCAAGCACTAGTGCTCATACATTAGTACTTGCCCTTCTTTTACAATTTTTCCCTGCCCCTGGCCCCCAGAAGCCATTTCTCGCCATCATCTCTAAATAGGAGATTCTTTTTACTTAACAGACTGAAATGCCTGAATGCCAGGATTGCTCCCCTAACTTAAGTGGCAAGGAAAATCTCAAAAGAAGTGTTTTGTAAGAAAAATGTAACTGGACAATGAACCTGAAGTTGAGACCCCATTTATCTATACTGTCCCCCATATTTTCCGGTTTATGACACACTCCTAGATGGCAGCAGCCGCATTTTCCTGAGAGTTCAGGGCCACTTCTGAAGAGAACCTTCGGAAACTGCTTTGGGCAGTGGCCACCTTCTTCCATGGTGAGACCAATAAAGAATTACAAATGTGCCCGAGATGCTAATGAAAAGGAACACTCCCCTCCCTCCCCACCAATTCGTGGTAGCCGACAACATCCGCAAAGCTTTCCATTTTTTCGGAGGAAGGCCGAGACATGGGCAGGTAAAGTAGCCGCTCCACGCCTACCAAAAGGTCAGTGCCAGTTGGAATTTAACAAAACGCCCCTCTGAGTTCCAAGATGGTTAAGAAAAAGAGGCTTCAGCTCTTCTAGTGTAAAGCAGGTAAGAGCAAGAGGTAGAGCTGCTCGGTGGCAGGCTATCAAATCTGCTAAGCATATGTGAAAATCATTAAGGCTTCCGTATGTTAAAAAGAAGAGAAAATCTGAACTCATTCCAAACAGACTACTCTTTATTTGTACGAGATTTTTTTCCCTATTTCTGGGCAAAGAGGGTGTGATTACGACGGGTACGTTTACCTCCTAGAATACTCACAGGTAATCGTTGGTAAGGGCTTCTATCCCGATGACTTCCCAGGCTCCATTTGTAATAAAGGTGCAATTCTGATGGGAATTTTTTTTTTTTTTTAAAAAGAGTTTGGTTAGACTCTCTTTCTAACTGAGGTTAAGGGGAGAATTAAATCATTTTATCAGGAATTCAGATCATCCCAGGTCTTTTTCTTGGGTCTCCCACCCCATCCACCTCACTTCGATGCACCGAGAAATTGGAGTTAGTTGGATTATTTGTACACATTCATTGATTTTTACCCAATGCCTTCTACTTCAAGTCAGTTTCAAAAAAAATAAGACCAACCTGAAATGAATTGTGTAAGAATACTTACTTCCGTATCTATTTGGAAAAGACAAATGTGTTTGTAGCCCTCACTATTGCTCATGATCTTATAGAAGTTGTTCCCATCAGAGGTAAAATGAGGTTCTGCAGGCTTAAACTAGAAAATAATAGAAACAAAAAGCATGTGAAAGCACATTCATCTCATCTCAGTCCCAGCTTTAGTTTTAGAAATTACAACACCTATGCTTGAAACCCAGCCTTCATTTACTTGCCAAATGAAACCAATTTTGTCTTGAAAGAAAATTCTCCTTCTAGGAAATGCAGACAAAATGATCTAAGTCCTAAGAGAATTCTTTTGTGAGGAGCAAATGAGAGATTGCCCATAAAGAAGCTTACATAGGATACTCAATGCATATAGCAAGTGGTTCCTGTTATTCTTGAACATCTATCTTTGGAGTCTGACTTCTGGCTGTAGGTGTGCAAAAATTATCATTAGCCTTGCCGTTTCAAGAAGTAAACTTCCTCAGTGTCACAAATGTGCTTTCTTGAAACAGACTAATATTATCTTTGACTGTTTTTTACACAAATTTCCTTTTGAAAGTCAGACTTAGAAAGTCTTTAACCATTTCTGAACTAGGTACCATAAGAAATGTGTCATATATTTCAGTACAGAAACATTCATGTAGTTATCATGTTATTATCAGACTCTTCTTTTTGCTGAATACGATCAACAGTTTACAAAAAAAAAACACAACAACAAACAGTTGTATGGAAATATAGAACAAAATTTCCATTTTTTTACAGTTCAATAAAGATAGTTCTCAGAACATAATGTTGTTTAAGCAGAGGAGTATCTACCCCAGCATGAAAGGAATATGTCGCTTCACAACTTCAATTTCCTTGCTGCATTTGAGAGCAGGTAGGAGATGGCCTTTTTAAATTGTGGGTTCCCCTTACCCTTGATGTTTCCTTTCTCATCAGCTCCCATTTTGGGAATGAAGAAAAACGCTTCCCGGTTCTCTTTAGTGATTCAAAGCAAATTCATTTATGGAGCAAGCTGAGGCGTGCAGTACACTGTTCTCATTACAGAGCTCTGAAACACATTCCCCTCTCTAGACCTGTGTTCACAGCCTTATCTTTTTAATACATTTCCCTGTTTCCCCTGGATGGAGTTGTGCCTAGTAAAAATGTGTGAAAAGTGGCATCTGTCTGGTTAAATACAGAGAGGAAAAAACATATTTTTTTCCAGAGAGTCGTGAGGAAGTGTAGCATGTCTCTTGCCATGGAGGAAACCACTTTTCATGTTGGCAAACCTCTCTCCTCTGCCCAATCAATGCCTGAAGAGCAAGGACGTGTGAATGCTGTCGGAGCTCCCAGCCCAGCTGAAGGGGGCAATGCTCCTGAACCAGGGGCCCCCACATCCACACCCAACGAGAGGTGAAAGCTTGGCATGCTTTGTGCCACTTTGTTTCTCTCTTAAAGAGGGCTAAACAGAAACGGTCATAAAACCTAAGCAGAGTCAGTCTCCATCTTTCACATGAGATGCCATGATGGCTGGAGTTCCTTCACCCACTCGCTTCATCCCATGGCTTACAGCAACATGGTTGGTGACTCTGCCCAAGGCCTATGGGAGTTAGAAGCTTGAGACGTCTCCGAGGGTCACTGTGCTTTCTTGGGTAAAGCTCTGCATCTGGGGCCTATCCAAAGGTCTGTCCACATGAGTATGATGTGCTCCTCGCACGGGGGTGTGACATGCATGCCACTGAATTCCTGCCGGATGTACAATGGTCACATCTCCTTCCACAATCGTGCCGGCCATGGCTGCAAACCATGTTTTCTGCCTCCGAAGCACAGAACTTCAAACATGAGGTCAATGAGCACATTCAGCATCTTAGCTGCAGTGATTGCTTTCAACACACTGGGAGCTACCATTTGCCAAGAGTATGTGTCTTGTTTTGTCTGCTCATTATTATTGCTTTTCTGCCTCTTGGCTAAGATCAAGTGTATGCTCTTCATTGATTTTCCATTTTTCCTTACTTTTACCAACTGAGTATGTTATCCTTGTCTATAAAAAGGTGTCTCTGCAGGGAGCATGTAAATATTCTGAGAAACAGGTAAACACATGTCTTTATTATTAGCAAGAACCTAGGGCCTTTGTTTGGTATATCTACATATTAAATAGCTCTGAGTACCTGAGCCATACAACAAAAAAACCCATAACTCTTAAACACTTACTCTTCCAACCCAGCCAGTAGTACTCATTTCAATATGTTGCCGTGACTAGGAGGGAAAAAGACAAAGACAGTGTTTTAAAAATAAGAGAAATAGAAATTCAATTCTTTAGTCCTAATTTGTGGTAATATAAATAAAATTGCATCCTATCTAATAAAAGAATAATATGCAAATTAACCATCACTCCGCAACAAAGATGGCAGCGCCCACAGCAGCTGGGAGGACGCTGGTGGCATCACCCCAGCAACTTGAGCTCAGCAGGCAAGGGGGGCTACAGGAAGCACCTAGCAGGGCTTACTGGGTGGTTGCCATGGTGACCCACAACCAGGCAAGTAGGGCATAGGCAGCACCCAGCAGGGCCTGCTGGGTGGTAGCCACAGCAACCCGTGAGCAGGCAAGGGAGGCCCGCAGACAGCACCCAGGAGGGCCACTTGCCCATCCCTGTGGTGTAGAGCAGACAGGCCCCACAGAGAGCAGAGAACCATGCGGAGTGGGCTCAAGCTGTCAGTAGCACATCCCATGAGGGCTCTCGAATTGGAGAGGATGCAGGTTGGGTTGAGGGACTGCCCTGCCTGCCCTTCTCCCTCCCCCCCCTGCATGAATTTCATGCACCAGGCCTCTAGTTTATAATAAAATAATTAAGAAAATTCTCCATTCATATATTCGTAATGTGTTAGTATTTTTTATCTAATATAATAAAAGAGTAATATGCAAATTGACCATCACCCGAGACAACTAAGCCATGCCCACCAGCCAAGCCACACCTCCCAGCCAATCAGAGCGGCTGTATGCAAATTAACCCAGCCAAGATGGAGGCCAGCAGCTACGGAGCTAAAGCAAACTGGAGGCTTCCGTTGAAACTGCCTGCCTAGGCTGGCTGGTAACGATAACAATGTTTCAATTATAGAAGCCACGGAGCTGAAACAAACAAGAGGTTTCATTACCTGCCTAGGCCTCAGCTTAAAGCAACAGTGTTTCAATTATCTAAACTAATAAAAGCAAAATAATAAAATTAACCGTTTCTCCAAGACGAGGTAAGCCACGCCCACCAGCCAATCAGAGCGGCTGTATGCAAATTAGCCCAGCCAAGATGGAGGCTGGCAGGGGGGTTCTGCACTGGGAGCCTCTGTGGCTGGCACAACTGTGCCAGGTATGTCAGCTCAGTGGGGGGGGTCCGGCCCAGGGCCTCCTCAGGGCATCCAGGAGCACCTGTCCCAGGTCCACTGCCTGGCTCCGCCCCCCTGGGGCCTCCACCAGATGTGCAGGAGAGCAGGTCCTCAGCGGGGCTTGCAGGAGCAGCCGTCCCAGGTCCACTGCCTGGCTCTGCCCCCCGGGGGCCTCGGCGAGATGTGCAGGAGCGCATGTCCTGGGTCTGCTGCGTGGCTCCGCCCCGGGAGCCTCTACAGGGCATGTGGGAGTGTCTGCTGCACAGTGCAGAGCATCCGAAGCCAGTCCGCTGCCCGGCTCCACCCCAGGTGTGTTCACTAAGCAGCAGGGCCCCACCGAGGGTATCCTGCACCAGCATCTGCCCCTGGCTCACCACCTAGCTCTGCGCCAGGTGTGTCCCCTCAGCGGTGGGGGCCCACCAGGCGTGTGCAATCGTGGGCCCTCTGGTGGGAAACGTCCAGGCCTGCACTCACCAGCCCTCCCA
>PVJC01014826.1:0-35896 GCA_004026665.1 Murina feae
TGTATAGGCTTCCAATAACAGCCACTTTTCCCTTCAAGATGGCACAGTCTCCGAGGCAGAGCTGGTCACTCCAGGAGAGATTTCAGCAGCAATGGAAGCTTCCTGGTTACAGGAACGCCATCCAGCGGTTTCCCAACAGTCCCCCAGCTGCAAACTATCTCCCAGCTGAATCTCCTCTGCCAATTTGGGCTGGATATTACTATTTTCAGCTGCTCACTCTATCTGCTCTGGACAAGGCACAGGACACGTCCATCTATACTGCCACCATTTTCGAACTTCTGTACCACAGCTTTTTTATCCACTCATCTATTGACGGACACTTGGGTTGTTTTCAGATCTTAGCAATCCTAAATAGTGCTGCTATGAGCATATGGGGTGCATATGTTCTTTCTGATTGGTGTTTCAGGATTCTTATGATATGTTATTCCTAGAAGTGGGATCACTGGGGTTAAAAGGCAGTACCCTTTTTAATTTTTTGAGGAAATTCCATACTGTTTTTCACCATAGCTGCAACAGACTGCATTCCCACCAGCAGTGTACTAGGATTCTCTTTTCTCCACATTCTCACCAGTACTTGTTGATTTGTTGATGGTAACCATTCTGCCAGGTGTGAAGTGATACCTCATTATTGTTTTAACTAGAGGTCTGGTGCACAAAAATTTGTGTACTTGGGTGGGGGGCCTCAGCCTGGTTTGTGCCCTATTGCAATCTGGGAGCCATTAGAGGATGTCCACCTGCTGGCTTAGGCCCGTTCCCTGGGGGATCAGGCCTAAGCTTGCAGTCAGACATCCCTCTGGCAGCCCAGGAACCCTCGGGGGATGTCCATTTGCCAGTGGGGAGCAGGCCTAAGCTGTAGTCGGACATCCTTAGCACTGCAGAGGAGGCAGGAGAGGCTTCCACCACCACCTCTGTAGTGGCAGCCATCAACCTGGCTTGTGGCTGAGCAGAGCTCCCCATATAGGAGTTCACTGACCACCAGGGGCAGCTCATGCATTGAGTGTCTGCCCCCTGGTGGTCAGTATTTGTCATAGTGACCAGTCATTCCCAGTGGTTCTGCTGTTAGGGTCAATTTGCATATTATCCTTTTATTATATAGGATAGAGGCTTGGTGCATGGGTGGGGGCCAGCTGGTTTGCCCTGAAGGGTGTCCCAGATTAGAGTGGGGGTCCCAATGGGGTGCCTGGACAGCCTGGGTAAGGGGCTGATGGCTGTTTGCAGGCTGGCCACATCTCCTTCAGTGAGGGGTCCTGCTGGGGTGCCTGGCCAGCCTGGGTGAGGGGCTGATGGCTGTTTGCAGGCTGGGTACTGCCCCCAGTGAGGCTGGCTGGAAGCAGGTATCTGGGATTTATTTATCTTCTATAATTGAAACTTTGTTGCCCTGAGCAGAGGCCACAGATGGCCTAGGCAGCTGAGAAGTTTAGCTTCCTTCATAGCCGAGGCAAGCAAGCCTCCTGTTTGCTCTAGCTCCGTGGCTGCCCGCTTCCATCTTGGATGGGTTAATTTGCATATAGTTACTCTGATTGGCTGGTTTGGCATGGTTTGGCTGGTGGGCATGGCTTCGTGTAGCGAAGTGACACCTAATTTGCATATTGCTCTTTTATTAGATTAAATAATTAGTTACTTTGAGCATTTTTTTCATATGTCTATTGGCCATTTGTATGTCTACTTTGGAAAAATGTCTATTTAGGTCCTTTGTCCATTTTTTCATTGGATTATTTGTCTTTCTTTTAAGTTTTTTGTTTTGTTTTGTTAATCCTCATCTTAGGCTATTTTTCCATTGATTTTTAGGGAGAGTGGAAGAGAGAGGGAAAGACAGAGAGAAACATCCATGTGAGAGAAACACATTGACTAGTTGCCTCCTGCATGAGTCCCTACCAGGGCCTGAGCCAGGGAGGAGCCTGCAACCAAAGTATGTGCCTTTGACTGAAATCAAACCTGGCACCATTTAATCTGCAGGCAGAGGCTCTATCCATTGAACCAAACCAACTAGGGCCCTTTTATGAAGTTTTATTATGAATTCTTTATATATTTTGGAAATTAATCCCTTATCAGATATATCTTTGGAAAATATCTTCTCCTACTCAGTGGGCTCCCTTTTCATTTTATTGATGGTTTCTTTTGCTGTGCAGAAGCTTTTTGTTTTGATATAGTCCCATTTGTTTATTTTATCTTTTTTCTGTTTGCCCTATTACTATGAGAGATGTCTGAGATATTGTTGCCTATCATTTCTTCTAAGATTTATATGGTGTCATGACTTACATTTAAGTCTTTATTTAAGCTTCTAGAAGGAAGGCAACCATTTTGAATAGATAGTTACATCCCAGTTTTGAACCCTTCAAGGTTCTTACTGCCAAAAGGTCCCCTTTAATGTAATTGGTAGATGAATAGAGATGGTTCCATGGTGAAGATAGCTTCATTGACCTATGCTCAACAGTGTATAAATGGAGACCTTTTTATGCTATGTATTTGTCTTGGTTGTATTTTCTAATGTAGCTCCCCCCTTCCCCCCTGGTGACCACAGGTACTTCAGTATTTTTTGCAGGTGGAACAGCTCAATGGCTATCTTGTTGATTAGACAAAAATTGAAAAGAGTAATACATTGTGAGTTATGAAAACTGGGTTCTAATTGAGTTGTTTCAATATATGACTCTATGATTTTGGCCAAGTTGCTAACCACTCTTTGACTTAAGTATCTCATCTGTCAAAAGAAGTTGGATCAGTTGATGGATAGTCTTTCTCTCTGGAATACTATGGCATTACTGAGGGAATCACAGCAGTTTATCAAAGTGGCCAGCCTTCTCTCTGCTTCACAGACAAAAAAGAAAGAGCACAGGCTGAGATAATAAATACAAATGGACATCTAGCATGGCTTTATCACTCACTTACTACATAAATAATTGAAAAATTATTTATTATTGAATAGAGGCCCAGTCATGAAATTCATGCACGGGTAGGGTCCCTAGGCCTGGCCAGCAATCAGGGCCGATCAGGGCTTTCCGGCTGCTGGCTGGGGCCTCCCTTCTTCGGCTGCCGGCTGCCATCCAGGGCCTTCTTTTGTTCTGTACTGCTCCCTGGTGTTAGTGCACATCATAGAGAGCAATCAGTCTCTCGGTTGAATTCCTGTGGGGACAATTTGCATATTACCTCTTTAAATATGTAGATTAACCTTAATATCCTTATTTTTTAATGATATACTTCAAAATATTATCATTAAGTTGAATCATGTCAATTTCCTAGTATACTATATGGTAGCTCTACTAATATTTAAGCAGCTTACCACGTCATTGAGGAGATTAATAAGGTTCTCATAATAGAATTACTAGTGCATGAGAACTTGTGATTATCTTTTCCAGATTACAAATCAAAACATCAAATATGAAAAAATATTAGGCAAATTCATATAAATGCATAAACATTAGATTCTATCGTGCATTTACAGAATTCCTTTAGGTAAAATAATTAAAATAGGATGATGTTGAGTGTGTACTAGGAAATTTCTGGTGGCCATACATGTAAAATAAATGTCAAATACAAATATATATACATGACAGGGCTTGTGGGATAGATGAGGTCACAAACATTTGCCCTGTATTTCATTGTTACTGTGGGTCTACCTGACCATTCTCTCAGCTCTGATAACTGCTCCTAGAATTGTTCTACCAGGAGTCAGTGGCACCACATGAAAAGCTGCTGTGAATCTCTGAACCACAGTATAGGATATTCTTCCAGACTTCTGTCTGCTTTAAATATAAATCATTACCTCTTTATATCTTAACTAGGTGTCCAGTCCACAAAAATTTGTGCACTCGTGGGGGGGGGGGCGGTTCCCTCAGCCTGGCCTATGCCCTCTCACAGTCTGAGACACCTTAGGGGATATCTACCTGCTGGTGTGCCTGGTGAGGGGCTGATGGCTGTTTGCAGGCTGGCCAAGCCCCCACAGTGGGGTGTGGCCAGACTGGGTGAGGGGCTGCGGGCTATTTTCAGGCTCTCCACAGTTCCCATTGACCCTATGTCCCAGCAAGGCTGGCTGTACTCCGGTTTCTGGGGTTTATTTATCTTTTATAATTGAAACTTTGTTACCTTGAGTGGAGGCCTAGGCAGGCAATGGTAGCCTCCTGTTTGTTTCAGCTCCGTGGCTTCTATAATTGAAACGTTGTTGCTTGAGCAGAGGCCCACCAGCCTAGTCAGGCAGTTGCAACGGAAGCCTGCTGTTTACTCTAGCTTCACGGATGCTGGCCTCCATCTTGGCTGGGTTAATTTGCATAAAGCTGTTCTGATTGGCTGGGAGATGTTGCTTGGCTGATGGGCATGACTTAGGTGTCTTGGAGTGATGGTCAGTTTGCATATTACTCTTTTATTAGATTAGATTCTTTAATTTTCTAACCCTAATTCTCTTCATGATTATTTCCTCTATAAAACTCAGGTTTCCCTAGGCAGTTGGCTCAGTGGATAGAGTGTCGGCCTGTGGACTTAAGGGTCCTGGATTTGATTCTGGTCAAGAGCACATACCTTGGTTGCAGGCTCCTCCCTGGCCCAGGCCCTGGTCAAGGTGCATGCAGAGACGACCAATCAATGTGTTTCTCTCACATGGATGTTTCTTTCTCTGTTTCCCTCTCTCTCCCACTGTCTATTTAAAAATCAATGGAAAAGTATACTCAGGTGAGGATTAAAAACAAAAACAAACCTCAGGTTTAGTGATGTATAGTATACCTATAATAAAATTCACATCTTTTTCATGGATATAGTTTGATGAATCTTGACAAATGTTATGTAACCACCACAATCATGACAGATTATTTCCCTCACCCCTCCATCCCCAATTCTCTCATGTCTTTTTAAAGTCAACTTCCACCTTTCCCCTGCTGGACTCTGGAAGCCACTGGTCTATTTTCTATCACTGTTGTTTTGTCTTTTCTAGAATTTCGTATACAGGGAATAATACAGTATATAGTCTTTTGTGTTTGGCCTCTTTTACTTCACATAATGCTTTTGATATTCATCTGCATTATTAAGTACATTAGTATTTTATTACTTTCAGTGTTGAGTATACCGTATTTTGCTTATTCTTACTCCAGCTGATGGACATCTTGATTGTTTCCAGTTTTTCTGTGATTATGAATAAAGGTAGTACTATAACTAATCACATAGAGGTTTTTGTGTGAACATAAATTTTCATTTTCCTTACTTGTGAGTGGGATTGATGTCATATAATAATAACATATTTAACTTTATAATAAAAATGCCAAACATTTATCCAAAGTGGCTGTATCATTTTGGCATTCCTACTAGCAATCTATGAGCGATCTGTTCTGTCTGCAGCCTCAGAAGCTTTTGGCATTGTCAGGCCTTTTACTTGTAGCCTCTTTAGTAGGTATGTAGAGACTCCTAATTGTGGTTTTAACTTGCATTTCCTTAATGTGGCAACAGTATTTATGTCCAGAATTGTGCATGCCACTTCTTCTGTCAAGCCATTAGTGTGTGAGTGAGTCAATCTAGTCAGGAGCTGAGCTGGGTTTAGGCTTTTTTGTTGCTATAGTTACCTGCTGTGTACGCATATGCCTAGAGGAACTGACACATTACTTCAGTGATGATTCCTTTCCTTGTGCTTATGTATGGACTGGAATACTGGAAGTCTTTTATCAGTGTTCCTGCTTCCTCTCACCCCCACCTAGCCTTTGGTAGGATCTACATGCCTGTACAGCAGGGGGGGTCTCTCTCCATATTCTTCTAGTCCCTCAGTGGTAGACTGGTGTTTCTGGTTACTATGTGAGAGGTTTGTGATGAGGGGAGGGCAGTAGGGGTTCTCAGTTCTCCAACTCCCCCCTCAGGCAGACACATTACATGTGAGTCTCATTGGTGGGAATCTTGCAGTGTTCCTACTCCTTCTCCCTGGTGGCAATGTCTGTCATGTATTTGCTGGGTATTTTGGATGGAAGGGAGATTTCACCCCCTCTTCTCATGCTAGTTGATCTCTTGGGGCTGAGAGTTTTCTATTGTTTCTCTTCCAAATGCTGATGAGATTTTCATCTACCACACCTCCAGCACCTGTAACTTTGCCTCCTTCCCCCTGGGGAAGATGGCTTGTGTTAGGGATGAGAGAAGAGTAAGAAAGGTTTCTTGCCTTTTTCCCAATGGCAGCCCATCACCACCTACATGCCTGCAGTGCCAACAAAGGGAACCCTCTTGGGTCTTAGTACCTCCAATTTCTCTACTATGTAGCTGTTGGAGGCCTGGGAAAAGAGCCTGGAAATGAGTGCAGACTCCCTTTTGTCTGGGTCTTTCAAGCATTATAAATCAATCACTAGCACATAGTAGAATTTTAAGAATTCATTAAAATTTCAGTTGTTTTCTTCTTACCTGTTTTGTATTGGCCACCTCTTTCTGTCATGCACTCTCAAAGGGAAAAAAAAAAGTTTATGTGTCTTGTCCCTTTTCAAATGGGTTTGTCACTCTTTGAAATTTAGTTCAGCAAGTTGCTTTGTGACCTCAGCAATCTAAGAAACTTAGGAATAGCTATTGTCTTGTAGATTACCTGCTTTTTTTCTTATTGTCAGGATGGAAACAACATTCCCTTATAGCTTTCTACACCCTCAGTAGAAGCAGAATTTTCAACTCATGCTTTTTTTTTATTTGATCACTCAATCTATACTATTTACCGTGGAAGAGAATATTCCATTTTGTAGGTCACTACCATGGCAAGTGTAATGCTGGGCAAAAGGCATGCCACACCAAGGTCAAGTTCTTTAAATACTGCCAACTCCCTCCTATAAACCAATGTGCCATCTCTGGGAAAGATATGAGAAACCTGGAGAAAGTAAGGATTATTCTCAACACTGAAAGGAGGAGAGCCTTAACAAAAGGAGATACAGTCCAAAGGTTAATATGTGAGGAACAATGTGTACTTTATTTCTAACTTGTTTCCCTCTCTATGTCTAATGTGAGTCAGTTAACATTGATCTAACCATGGGATAGTGTCTTTAGGGCACCTCCATCTGATTTGAGCCACTTACCTCTTCAGAAGATGCTTATTCTTCTCCATCCATGGCTTGGCCTTTATCTAAAAGAACTGGATGTGTAACAATTCCCATGAGGCAACTTGCATGGATCCACTAGTAAAAGTTGCCGGAGAATTTTCCTTTGGCAAAGCCTCGATTTATATAAATCATGGATTTGTAACCTACCAAATGTCAGAATGCTTTAGCAGGGAGATTGAGAATATGGTGTTTCCCTACAATTTCCAATCTGTGATTCTTACTAATATAGGTACCTACTCCACTTTATTTAATTTATTTATTTTTAAATCCTCACCTGAGAATATTTTTCCATTGGTCTTTTAGAGAGTGGAAGAGAGAGGGAAAGACAGAGAGAAACACCCATGTAAGAGAAACACATCTATTGGTTACCTCCTGGATATGCCCTGACAAGGGCCTGGGCCAGGGAGGAGCCTGCAACCAAGATACCTGTCGCTGACCAGAATCGAACCTGCGACCCTTTAGTCTGTACACTGACACTCTATCCACTTAGCCAAACTGGCTGGGGACCTACTCCACTTTAAATAATTCCTTCTCCTTTCCTAATTGAGCTAATAGATAACTGATGATTTTATAGTTATAAAATCCATCTCTTTGCCTTCTGTTACTAAGATATGTCTATACGAATTGAATCCAAGTTCTTATCAAATGATAATCTTATCAAATGAATGAATATATCTTGAACATTCCAGAAATTCCGTAAGGGAAGAGGGGCACAGAAAAGAACACGTGCTTGCTGGTATTCTAATTGGTGGGGTGTGGGAAGGTCTTATGGACACAGAATAAGGAAAGAAGAACAGAGTAGAAAATAAAGTAATTGAAATTGAACTTCCTGAGTTTGAACATGTGCTCAACCTAGGTGGCAGTCAACTACTTTGAGGAGAAAATAGTGATCCAGTCATTACCATTTTGAGGGGCAGAAAGTTTCTATTTATCTTACTGCTTGAAACATAACTCAAGGAAAGAATTGGATATAGGATGCTGAACAGATTCCATTTGCTCTCCACACTTCAAATTTCCCATCTAAGATAAGATAGCATTGAATTTGAATGTCTCTAAGGACCCTTGCTTATGTATTTTTATGTTTTTAACTTGCCATGATAATATTTCACTTTGGTGAAGTAAAAGCTATTATTATGAATAATAAGTGAAACAGACATTTTAGACTGTTTTCCTAGCTTTGTGTTAGATGGTTAGAAAACCATGTATCAGAGGCATTGATTTGGCATTCCAGTGTCTTTCCTTTATTGATTGTTGATCATATTCCAAGCAAAATTCAATTAGAAAACAACTGAAGCACTGGTCTTGGAAATTAAATAACATTGATTAGTAATCCTTTATGGAAAATGGGGTTGATTTCAGACCTGGTGTGTCATGCTGGTATTGGCACCTGCTACAAGGCATTGTGAAGAAAAACTCATAGACTAGGTAATGAATCATATCATATCCTTTTGATCCAACTTCATTGCCAAGAGTAAGAAATACACTGATATGATGCAAATGGAATCCTGCACTTTTGTAATAATTTTTAATTATAAGAGCTTCATAAGCAGGTAACAATCTAGGTGCCAAAACATACAAAATATATAAGAGAGAGAGAGAGAGAGAGAGAGAGAGAGAGAGAGAGAGAGAGAGAGATCTTGTTGCATTTCTTTACTTGCATGATCAATATCAATAATTTGATGCAAAATTTACTATGAAATTAATATCCAAGCTTCCAATTTTGGAGACCCGTAAGTCAGGAGCTTTGCTAGGGACAGTTCAAACTTTATCACATTTAGTGTTCAAAACAACCAAATGAGATAGTTACTATTATATCCATACGCTAAATAAGTTGTCTAAAGCACACATAGGTAATTGAATGAACCATGATTTGAAAATGGCTTGATCTGATTTCAAGGCACTGACCTAGATATGCTGTGAAAGAATTTTGCACATCTAATTAAAGTCCCAAGGAAATTAACCTTAAAATATGGATATTATCTGGTGAGCCTCACCCAATCAAGTGTGCCCTTTAAAAGCAGTGAGTTTCCCTGGCTGGTTGCAGAAATGGAAATCAGAGAGATTTGAAGGATGAAAAACATTCAATATAAGGAATCCTTCTGCTCTCTGTGATGTTGTGAGAGTACCTATGAGAAGGCCTGAAGACAGGAAATGCAAGAAAACCCTAGCAGATGAGAACGATGCCCCAGCTGACATCCAGGAAATGGGGCCTTGGGTCCTCCTACAAACATAACAAACTGAGAAGAAGCTTTAAATATGATTGTATGGTTCAGATTCAGCTCATGAATCTTCCTCTTTGGCACAAGAATGAGAATGCCTAACACGGGGGCTACTCTTTCAATCAGGTTCTCAGAATCAGACAATGCATAAAAGTTGTCAAGCGGAAACAATGAGAACTAAACAGAGTTATAATAGCCATAACTGCTCTGTAGCCAACAACATGTAATGCAACTTAAAAACAAGTATTCTTTGCCTTAGCCGGGTTGGCTCAGTGGGTAGAGCAATGGCCTGTGAAAGGAAGGGTCCCAGGTTCCATTCTAGTCAAGGCACATGCTCAGGTTGCTGGCTTTATCCCCAGTTGGGGACATGCAGGAGGAAGCCAATTAAAGATTTTTTCTCATTCATTAATGTTTCTATCCTTCTCTCATCCTTTCTTCCTCTCTGAAATCAACAAAAATATATTTTAAAAAATTAATAATAAAAAAGTTTTCTTTGTGTAAGTCATTGAGTATTGGGGCTGATATGCCACAAAACTGGATGGCACATATATAATATATATAGCTTTTTATACTGCTTTTAAAAATTAAATGTTTTTATAGTGTATTATTTGTCTATCACCAAATAGCAAATATAGTGGCTTAAAATAGCACATAGTTATTATCAAACAGTTCCCATGGATCAAGAATTTGGTCACTGCTTAACTGGGTCCTCTGTTTCTGGGTCTCACAAAGTTGTAGTCAAGATGTTGGCCAGTGTGTGGTCTCATCTGAGGCTCAGCTGGGGATGAATCTGTCTGCAAGCTCAAGTGGTTGTTGGTAGCACTTATTTTCTTGCAGGCTGCTAGACTGAGGGCTAACATTTCTCACTATCCATCCACTGGAGACCCCCTTCATTTCCTTGTCATGTGACCCTCTCTCCATAAGGAAATATCAAAACATCTCAGCTTGCTTCTTCAAAGTTAGAAAGGGAGAGAGTGTTTTCTAGCACAATTACAAACTATGTAACATTATCACAAGTGATATCCCATTATCTATGCTGTATTTTATCTATTTGATGAAAACCATAGGTTCTGCTCACATCGAAGGGGAAGGAATTATACAAAGGTGTGAATACAGGAAAAAGGGATCAAAGTGGGGCTAACTTGGAGTCTGCCCACCACAGATAGATCTTCTCACATTCCTAAATATTCTTCAAAAACGTATTTTAAAATATAAATATGTTTTTATTGATTTTAGAGAGAGAGGAAGGGAGAGGGAGATAGAAACATCTATGAGAGATAAACCTTAATCTACTGCCTCCTGCATGCCCTCCTGCAACCCAGGCATGTGCCCTGCCTGGGACCTCTTGGTCCATGGACCAACACTCAACCAACTGAGCTACACTGGCAGCATAAACAAATATAATTGTTAATGTTTATACAATACGTCATGTGAATGGACAAGAACTTAATTTATTATTCTGTTGTTCAACAAAATAGGTGGCTTATTAATTTTTCTGTTAGAATTATCATTCTAGCAATGATAATTATATATCTTATACATGTATTATTATCCACATATTTATTTATTTTCTTTACATCTCTAAATGACACTTTTTGGAATTAAAGGCTATGACTGCATCTAATGTCCTTGATAAATAGTCACATTTTTTTCCAGAAAAATGTACATCAACTTACAATTGCCATGCCTAACAGAGATGCATTGTCTTACCACCCCTTGGCAATTATATGTATGAATATATATATATATATATATATATATATATATATATATATGAACTTTTTATAGGGTTATTGATTATATTTCATGTATTAATTAATGTGTTTCTTTTGTATTTTTTTGTTGGTGTATTAATGCCTTATTATTGACTTTTTTCCTCCCTTTCTTTTTTTTATTAAGTTATTACATATATGTCCGACTTTTAAGTATTCTTTATATATTAGAAATATTAGCCTGCCTTTAATCTTAATTTACTTGAGGATTTATTTCAGTTTTCCTTTTACTTTTTTTTTGGAAAAGAGAGGTTAAAATTTTTTATGCAATAAAATACATAAAAGTTTTTATTTTCAATTTCTTTCATTGTTTGAGTAATTAAAAATTTATTTCACTTCTTAAGACAAGCACCATTTAACCTCTATTTCCTATTACATTTTATGGCTTTAGTTTTTTCAATTTCATCATTGCAATGTACTGAGATTTATTTTTGTGCATGCTATGCTATGAGGTTTAAACATATTTTTCCCTGAAAATGGCCAATATTCCCATCATGATTTAATAAATATTGCATCATGCCAAATTGGCTTCTAATGATTCTTTCATTAAATACTAAATTCTTATATATACTCTGGTTTATTTCAAGAATGCTTATTTTTAATTGTTGGTTCTCAATCCATTGTCACACTAATTTAAATCACTATACTTTAAGATATGGTTTATGTTTTTATGAAGAACATTGGCATTTTATTAAATGGAACCACACAGGAGGTTTTTTGTTTTGTTTTGTTTTGTTTTTTTTTGAGACAGTCTACATTAATTGGGGAGAAAGGGATAATTGAGAGCAAAAGTTCTTTCACTATTTTGTCCATTTGTAAGCATCTTAATTTAATTCTATTGAGGTATTCATAAAATAAGTGAAGCAGAGCTAAACATATGCAGAAATGGTAAGTATGAGCAAGTCAGAAAGCAGTTATGCAATAAGCACTAGTATGGAAATTGTTAGTTCATTTTCATTACATATACATAAATTTATACACCTACTTTGAATTTCAATGATGTTATTTGGATTTCTTTAAAATAAATAAGATTATACATTTTGAAAATCTAGGTACAAGAAAGGACATAGAAGTCTTTTTGTTTTCTATTTCCGGATTGCCCATTGAGTTTTCTTTATGTGTACTAGCTAATGAGCAATATTCTGCCTAGAGGCAAATGTAGCATATAACAATCTTTCCCTTATTGTAACATATTCAAAAGAATATGCAAATTATTTTACAATAGTAAAATCATGACAGTTCTCAGGGAAAATAATTTCCATTTCCACCAGGAGGTGTGTATAGATAAATGAGCATAATAAATAGAAGTGAGGTCCTTGATGCGTGACCATCTCCTGCCACTTCTAACCCCTTCTAGTAATATGTTCACAAATTGGAGCAATAGTTTCAAATAGTTTCTTATTATTTGAATGACTCACATTTCACTGTTTATCTAGAGGAAGGCAAATGTCCAGACATTTCTACCTCAAGACCTCATTGAACCTTGCTGGAATCTTCTTGTGTACTCAGATTTTGAAATAAAAAACAAACAAAAAAAACCCCAACTTTCCAGTTCTGTACAAAAGCAGAATTTGCATAATCAGTGTTCTCTACCAAGTGTTCAGGTATATAAAGAGACCCCAATGGTTATTAGAGGCAATTTCTATTGATTACATATGCATAACTACTGCAGCTGGTGAGATCCTAAGAACGTGAAGCAGCCTGCGGGGTAGGTTCTCAGAACACACCATTATGGGAACTCTCCAAGCTGCCTAGAATTATGACATGTCTACAACTCAGCAGCTTTATTGGAGAGTGCTACTCCTGAGAGGCACTGTACATTTATTTTCAGATAGAGTCTGGAGAGGGGAGAGAATTCTGAAAAAATAGAGAATAATATTTAGTAAATAAATGATGTGCCAGGTACTATGCTAAAAAGTAAATGGTGTTTCATTTAATTCTCACAGCAACACTATGAGGTAGGCACTATGATAATTAGAATGCCCATTCAATTTATTTTCCATATAAGAATACTTTGGGAAGTACAATGGCAGCTATTAATAAGTAAACTCAGATGAAAGGCATAATATGGGACTTTCTTAGTAAAACTGTAACTATGATGCCTCTTTTATAATTCCCATATTACAAATAAGGAAACTGAGATTCAGAAAGATTAAATAATATTCCTAAGATCCATAGCTAGAAAAATGACAGCTATAGGATTCCAAAATTCTTGAATTTACCACTTTATGGAGTAAGCAGTTCAATAAGAAGTAGTATTTCAGGAAACTTTTTATAGAGGATGACAGATTAATAACATTTCTGTTCTACTTCTTTCGATAAAATCCATCCACCACAAAATAGTAAAAAAGAATAAGAGACAGAGGAGAAACCCCTTCTTCAATGAAACCAAGAAGTGTTACAATCTCAATCCACAATATATATATAATTTCTGCCAAGAAAATAGCATGCATAAGCCCCTGTTTCAAAAATGTACTTAAACAAATATCTAATCAACTTAAACCATAAAGTAAAATAAAGAACAAAAAAAGTGGAGAAGCCATAACATGAAAGGGCTTGGATCAAGTATTGGTTCCTTTAATATTTGGAATTTAAGATAAAAACTGTAGAAATTACAACTACAAGACAGAAAATAAATGTTATAAACACTGATAATATGAAAATTGCAATAGAGCTGACAAAAATGTGAATGTGTGAGGGATGAGGAGAATGGGAGGAAATTTAAGTATGTGAATATCTTCCTTATAAGTCACTTATAGTACATGTTTAAGTAAACTAATTAAATTTAGAAAGTAAAAAAACCCCAAAAAACAAAAAAAAAACAGAAATCTTCAATATTACCAAAAGGGGAAAAAAAAGAAATGTAATTAAACCTAGAATTTCACAGCTTTACAAATGGCAACAATAATCCCTACAAAGCACCAAATTAATAATAAAGTGAATAAATGAAAAGAAAAACAGAACCTGACTGTCATGTTAACATATATGTCTGAATGTACTAGTTGACACAAAAAAAAGAAACAAAAAGGACTGACAAAATTATCGACATTTGCAAATAATATAATTATCCATCTGGAAAACTCAAGAGGATACATTAAAATCCTATCAAAACCAATAGAAGAATTCATTGAAGTATCTGATAACAAAATCAGTATCTTTCTAGTATATAAAAGCTAACCAGATGTGAAATGAAAGAAAAATTTCAACCATCAATAGCCATATGATTTAAAACATCTAGACGTATTATTCAGCCTTAAAAAAGAAAGAGATCCTGCCATTGGGGGCAATATGGATGAACATGCAGGAAATCATGCAAAGTGAAATAAGCCATACACAGAAAGGAAATAACACACAGCATAATCTCACTTAATGTGTAATCTTAAAATGTCAAATACATACAAGCAGAGAGTAGAATGGTGGTTACTAGAGGTAGGAAGGTGGTGGAAATGGGAAGATGTTAGTCAAAGGATATAACATTACAGTTATGCAGGATGAATAAGTCTAGAGATCTAATCTAATCTAATAAAAGTGTAATATGCTAATTGAATCACTATACTACATCCAAAGCCACACCCACCAGCCAATCAGAGCAACTATATGCAAATTAACCCAACCAAGGTGGAGGCCAGTAGCCACAGAGCAAGAGCAAAATGGAGGCTTGGTTGCCCTGGAGATGGAGGAAGCCAAGCTTCCTGCCTGCCTAGGCCAGCTGTGGCATCTGCTCAAGGTAACAAATTTTCAATTATAGAAGATAAATAAATCCCAGATACCTGCTTCCAGCCAGCCTCTCTGTGAGCTTGGGTCACTGGGGGCCGTGGCCAGCCTGCAAACAACCATCAGCCCCTCACCCAGGATGGTTTCACACTCATGGGGTGAGGGTTCCTGATAGGGGGCTTGGCCAGCCTGCAAAGAGCCATCAGCCCCTCACCTAGGCTGGACAGGCACCCCAGCAGGACCCCCCACCCTAAAGGAGCTGTGGCTATCCTGCAAACAGCCATTATCCCCTCACCCAGACTGTCCAGGAACCCCAGCGGGGACCCACACCCTGAAGAGGCTATGGTCAACTTGCAAACAGCCATCTGCCCCTCACTCAGGCTCGCCAAACACCCCAGGGGAGACCCCCACCCTGAAGGGAAGGTGGCCAGCCTTAAAATGGCCCTCAGCCCCTCACCCAGGCTGGCCAGAAACCCCAGTGGGATCCCCACCCTGATCCGGGACACCCTTCATAGCAAACAGATGGCCCCCACCCATGCACCAGCCCTCTGTCTTATATAATAAAAGGGTAATATGCAAATTGACCCTAACAGCAGAACCACTGAGGATGACTGGTCACTATTACACACACTGACCACCAGGGGGCAGATGCTCAATGGAGGAGCTGCCCCTGGTTGTCAGTGCACCCCCACAGGGAGAGCTCTGCTCAGCCACAAGCCAGGCTGATGGCTGCCAGTACAGCGGTGCTGGTGGGAGCCTCTCCTGACTCCTCAGCAGCGCTAAGGATGTCTGACTGCAGCTTAGGCCTGCTCCCCACTAACAAGTGGACATCCCCTGAGGGCTCCTGGGCTGCCAGAGGAATGTCTGACTGCCATCTTAGGCCCGATTCCCCGGGGAGTGCGCCTAAGCCAGCAGGTGACATCTCCCAAAAAGTCCCAGACTATGAGAGGGCACAGGTTGGGCTGAGGGAGCCACCCCCTGCCCAAGTGCACAAATTTTTGTGCACCAGGCCTCTAGTGTATAGATGATGAGCATAGTTGACAATACCCTGGTGTGTTTTTTTTTTCCAAGTACAACTGATACAATATTATTTTGTATAGGTTTCAGTTGTACAACATAGTGGTTAGACAATCATATATTTTACAGTGTTTCCCTTGATTTTTCTAGTACTCACCTGGCACCATATATATTTATCAAAATATTATTAACTATATTCCTTATGCTGTACTTTACATCCCTGAGACTATTTTGTAACTACCAATTTGTGAACTTCTTAATCCCTTTACCACCTTCTCCTAGTGCCCCAAACCCCTTACCTCTGGCATTCACCAATTCCATCTCTATGGGCATCAAAGTATTTTTATTCTAGTACTAGACATGAAATACATACCCTTAATATTATATATTAATTATGTAATTATATATATATTAGAACTTGTAAAATATACTTCCATCATAATAGCAATGCATCATATTGTATAGTCATATAACATTAATTAAGTGCCAACTGGGCAGAGTCTATCAGAAATTTCAAAATCTCCCTCCTGCCTTTCTAGAATCCTTATACCCACTCTCCATTTTCTTTCCTGCTATTTCTTCTGGCTCCTTTCCATTGCTCCACCGAAGTCAAAAGTCTTTTTTAAAACATATTTTTATTGATTTTTTACAGAGAGAAAGGGAGAGAGATAGAGAGTTAGAAACATTGATCAGCTGCCTCCTGCACACCTCCTACTGGAAATGTGCTAGCAACCAAGGTACATACCCTTGACCGGAATTGAACCTGGGAACTTTCAGTCCGCAGGCGGACACTCTATCCACTGAGCCAAACCAGTCAGGGCTGAAGTCAACAGTCTTAAAGACTTTCATGGATACTACTGTTCCTCCTATACCTTTGAACCCCAGCTCAACCCAACGCACCGTATGAAAACAGCCAGAGAAAAAAAAACAGGATAGTACACTACAGTTAAGAGCATGGACTCTGGAATCACTTTCTAGTTTTGTGAGTTTGGATAAGTTACTTAATCCATATGTACTTCACTTTGTCCACCTCAAAGAGTCATTAGGAGGAGTGAATTAATTAAAATTATAGGGAGCGGAAGGGAGGGAGAGACACATCGATGGGGGGGAGAAAAACGATGTGAGAGAGACACATGGATTGGTTGCCTCCCACATGCACTCAACAGGGGCTGGGGATAGGGTCTGTAATCAAGGTGCATGCACTTGACCAGAATCAAACCCGGGACCCTTTAATCTGTGGGCCAACGCTAACCACTCAAAAAACTGGCCAGGGCTGCACTGCATTTTAATTGTTAATTGTTTTTAGGGATCCTTTAATGAAGTGATGAGCAATGAAGACGTTCTTCAGTTAATACAATTCAAGCTTCTGCAAGGTAGCAATTTTGCCTTTTTAGCTTTCTGCCATATCTTCAGTGCCTAGAATAGTGTCCAATGCAGACACATGTGACTAGAAAGAAAGTTGAATGAATTCTCTAAATGCTTTTATACACCCACCTATTATAGTACTGCACATAATAAGTATCCAATAATAAGATGAATGATGATAGTAATCATTACATACCTGCTATGGACTGAGTGCTATGTGGAAGAAAGTATATTAAGTGCTTTATCAAGAATTTCATTTAATCCTCCTAACAGCCCAATAATGGGCTGCTGTTATTCTGACACTGCAAATAAAGAGACTGAGGCTAAGCAAGACCAGTTACCGTCCACTGGTCCCACAGCTAGTAAGTAGACTTGAAACCTGACAGTCAGCGTCTGAGGTCTACACTTTGAACAAAAGCGACAAACTGTTATTGAAGGCCACATGTGCTATGTTAAAGGTGGTGAACTTCATCTCACAAGCATTCACCATATGAATGAAACATGTATCCACCAGTATATAGATGGAGATATATTAAGTATAGAATTCCTTTTATTTAGATCCCTTATTAAAATGAAACAGTATAAGAAGAACAGTGGGAAGTGTCCGAAACTGCTATACCATTTACATGGGTTATCTCACATAATTCTTACATTAACCTTTTGATGTATGTGTTATTACCTCCATTCTATTGATGAGCAAACCAATTTCAGAAAGATTGAACTTGGCCAATGTCAAATGTCAAGGCTTGAATACACCTTGGTATGACTGCATACTAAACTAGTTTTTGGTTACTTTTACCACAGATATATAAATAAGGAGATAAACTGAATTTCTAATTTATGTGATTTACTAGCATAGAATCCATTTTACTTATGCCTTGTTTTTTTTAAATATGTATTATTGATTTTTTTACAGAGAGGAAAGGAGAGAGATAGAGAGCTAGAAAGAATATAGCATTTTAGAAACTATGTGATAGCATTTTAGAAACTATGATATCTGGGTAAGAGAAATACTTGCAAGAAATAGCAAAGGTGAACACTGGAGAAAATGCTGCATGAGGCAAGTAAAGTCCAGTAATGATCATGCCACATCTTTCCCCCCTTTACCTACTTATCACTTCAGAATGGTCCAGGAAATGTGATTTTATCCTTGTATCTTTGAGATTTTTCATTTTTAGAGATATATTACTCCTAAATCAGTTGATATTCTAGAAACTTCCTATAAATGTACATTTGTTTCTGAATTTTACTGCATAATTTTGTCCTCCTAAAACAGTATGCATTTTTTATAACTATTTTTAGCATCTCTCACAAAATTGTATTTTAAACTGCAGTTATGTTGGTGGATTTTAGTTTATTTGGTAGAGCACGTTCTGTATCTAAATGAAGACAATTTAGACCACACAGTATATAGTCTATGATTTCATAACTGCACAGTAGCTGAAAATTCTGCAGCACATTGATTAAGGTGTATTCAAAAATTTCATTATGTAATTCATCCCCTTCCACATTTTCTCTATCTTGCTATCCCCAAAGAGATTTTATTATAGGTTCTTCCTTGCTTCTCAGGTGTATAAATTTCTAATTTATGTGATTTATTGGACATTTATATGCCCTAGCATAGAATCCATTTTACTTCTGCCTTGTTTTTAAAAAATATGTTATTGATTTTTTACAGAGAGAAAGGGAGAGGGATAGAGAGCTAGGAACATCGAGAGAGAAACATTGATCAGCTGCCTCCTGCACGACCCCCACTGGGGATGCGCCCGCAACCAAGGTACATGCCCTTGACCTGAATCAAACCTGGGACACTTCAGTCTGCAGGTCGATGCTCTATCCACTGAGCCAAACCGTTCAAGGCACTTCTGCCTTGTTTTTGCCAATGTCCACACAGGATTGATTTTCTTTGGAGAGTAAGTCCTTTCTAGATATGCTTATCTGAACACAAACTACAAAGAAGCTAAGCCAAGCAGCAACAAAACAGAGTTCTAGACTTTCAATGCTTATCTACTGTCAAGTTGCATTGTGTTGATTAATTTATGGGACTGGACTTCTTTAAAATCCATAGACTTTTCAGGTTTAGAACCCTTAGCCACAAAGTCAGGAATTCCAATTTGATAGCTTTGTGGAATGTGTCATTGTGATTATACTGAGACCAGTTGTATAGTGACAAATCATGCCATTGCACTTGATTCTTTGAGCTTTTGGTCAGAAAAGCATAATATAAATCTAACACTTAAATAAATGTCATGTTCAATGTGCCAGAAATCTCCCAAGATCAAATTGAATAGCAAGTACTAGCAGAAAGTCCTGTACCATACACACACTATGCTAATGTAACTTACAGGCGATGTTCAAAACAATTATATATTATTGGTCTCTAATAATTTGCATGTGAATCCATGTGCAAATATGGACAGGACTGAACCTATTAGAAGCTTAATTATAGAGAAAGAATCTTCTATAGTGCACAAATTTCATATTACTTTAGAATATAGTAACCAAATACTCTAACTGTCCAAGACACATTTTTTGTCTCTTGTGTCTAACTGGAAGAGGGAGGGAGGGAAGAGGGAGAGGAGAGAAGAGAGGGGGGGAGAGAGAGAGAGAGAGAGAGAGAGAGAGAGAGAGAGAGAGAGAGAGAGTTGCAAGTGATGTAAAGCAATGAAAACTTTCATGCAAATCAATTACTACTCACTCAAAAAATGGTCCAATGAATATAAAATTAATTGTCAAATTGTCAAAGATCTGTCCCTCCTCTGATATAAACAATGTATATACACTAAATAAAAATTTAGAATTTAACATGTCCTGAAATGAGAATGTATCTTATAATCAAAATGATCTATGTGGGTATTTAACTAGGCCAGTGACTTTTTAAAATTTTTATTTTTCAATTTCAGTTTCAATTCAGTATTGTTTTGCATTAGTTTCATATATTTGCATTAGTTTCATATATTTACTTATATGAGCACAGCATAGTGGCAATACAACTAGCAGGCATAAAGCTCACAACTAGTGCCTGTGCTATGACTGGGAATCAAAATGGCGACCTCTTGGTGCATGGGACAACATTCACACAACTGAACTACAAGGGCCAGGTAGAGTGTATTTCTATATTTGTTGTTTCTTTCTTTTGTTCTTTAGATTTCACATATAAGTGAAATCATATGGTGTTTGTCTTTCTCTGACTGGATTATTTCACTTAGCATAATACCTTCTAGCTACATCCATGCTGTCACAAATGGCAAGACTTCATTTTTTTATGTCCAATATTCTATTTTATATATATGTATCACAATTTTTTAATCCGCTTTTCTATTGATGGGCACCTAGATCAGTTTGATATCTTGGTTACTGTAGATAATGCTGCAAAGAACTCTGGGGAGTACACATCCTTTTGAATCAGTGTTTTGAGTTTCTTCAGATATATGACTTTTTGACTGAATTATGTTGCTCTCTCTTTGAGCCCTCCCACCCAACAGAAAGATAATCCATCTATATAGGGAAGCAAACTGATGAAATTTTACATGTGCTTGTGCTGAATCAAAGTCAATACTGCTTAAGTATTTATTTTTTCTGAAAGGAATCTTATTAAAAACTTCTCCATTCTATTGTTTCTAGTTAGTGGAAATCTATCGTGAGTATTTAAATCTCAAAGATGAGCTAGATTCTAAATCTGTTTCTCAGCTGAGTCTCTTCTTCAAATTACATATGCATTTTTTTGCATCTGTATTCCGATTCATTTTTCACACTTTCACAGTCTGGAATGAGAACCATACATTTGGTAGTTCTTGACCTATTTTTAAAATTTGTCAATTTAAAAAAAAAAACACTTTTGCCTTTGCACAGAAAGAACAACCACTTTAGATTGAATTGCATTACAATTATTTTTTGTAAACTAAATCCAAATTGGGTCACAGTGCTATTTTAGTCTTAAATCAACTTTAAGGTAAGTATTTTTCCATTATTTCTGCTTTAATGGATATTCTTTCTAGATATGATTGCTTTTATTCTAATAGCCTTGTTAACTGTAATTCTAGAATATAGTTATCTATAGTGCCACATACAAATATTTCCAACTTGTTCTTGAACTCAGTCTTTGAAAATGTTCACTCTCATGTTACCAGTTCTCTGTGGTCTCAGACTAATATGCTGAAATGACTTCCAACCATTATAGTTTACTAATTTTAAGCTATTTTACCTTGTTCCATCCCAATCATTAAAGTCTCAAAACACTTTAGGGACAATCCATTTCAATATCCTTATATCATGGCCAAGAAAACTGATGCCCAAAGAGATTATATTATTTTCCAAGGTCACACAGCTTGATAGTAGCTAAACCTAAAACAGAACTCAAGGCGCTTCATTTTTGCAACAAGGCTCTTTTCAATCTACCATAGTATATTTACTTAAATGACTAATGTCTAATTCATATATCTTATTTTATGTTCTAAAATATTCATAATATTCTGATTATTTTAATCTTTGACTGGAGTTTTTGTGAAAATAAAGATAATGTAACCTACTCTTGTCCTTATCATCCCAAATCATCTCCAGTATCAATAAAATATCTCTTAATTTTCCTGTATGGCAGGAAGCACATTAACATAGCATTTTAATTTGAATTAATGGTAACACTTAGAAAGGAAACCTGGATCAAATACTATAACTGATCTTCATTATAATTCCAGTAAGGCCAGCAGCTGCACAGTTATAGCCATGTTGTGTTATGAATGTTTCAAAAATGTAATTAAATAAGTGGCTCTGAACAAGACATTAGAACAAAGGTGATAAACTCAATGACACATATACAAATAAAAAAGAAGAAGAAAAGAAAAACCCATAGCAATTACTGTGTTTAAATATCATTACCCATGATTTTAAGTATTAATATTTTCAGAAAAAGGGCACTACTAAGGATTCTACATGACATAAATTTTTAACATATTTGATGAATTATGATGAAAATTACATGTGGTTATAATGACCTTTGGAGGCATTCAATAACAAAGTAGCATAAAAAAATTCTATGGTTATAGAACATACAAACTTCTGTATTTCCTGTCAAAGAAAATGTGTAACCAAATACAAAACAGAATAGTTATGTACTCATGGGCGCTAAAGAAAACAACCTGTGTTTCTCTTACAAGTGTGTATAGTCTAAGAGAATGGTACATTCTAAAGTAAAGCAGAGGATTGAGTCATAGCTCCTATGCAGTCCATCTGCTGCTGTAAAGTCTACATGTAGTCCTTGAGGTGAATGAAAAGGCTAACTCACCTGAGATAAGTAAAATCTTTGCTCAGAGAAAGGACAGGTACATATATGATTTAGTATATATATTAACAAAGCAGGTGAATTTCCGTTTAAGTAGTCACAAGTGTTCACACACATATATTTTGAGACAGTAAGTTGCTATTGTGCCAATAAATTCAGTTTGCAACTGGCTTTTAAATCATTAAGGAGTGTTTATCATAAGGTAATAAGCAAAAATTTCCATAGAACAAGAGTCACAGGAAGGCCATGACTCTGATTTTTTTTTTCAATTTAAGAATATTTAAAAAGAACAATTGAGAATATTATCTGAAAAAATCAATGATCAAAGTACGGGTCCTGCAATTATGTAGACAGGTCATGAGAGAGAATATTCAAGGGGAAGGGAAGTTGAATTATTGAGATAATTTCTTCCATTTCCTTACTCATTTTTCATATGTAAACACAATAATTTGCATTCTATTTTGAAAATCTTTTATGGCCATTTGTTGATATTACTGAGTAATTCTGGCTTCTCTTCATGGTCATTACTCAAATCGGAGGGCATACATGTTAAATAAAAGACAAACTTGGAAACTAAAAACATGTTTGCAGGAGAGGCCTTGGAGAAAAAAACAACAACACTAAATTAGTGCCTTTAAGCAATATGTTAGAATTATCTGGGAAATTTGTTAAAAATAGAGATTCTTCCCTAGCCAGTTTGGCTCAGTGGATAGAGCATTGGCCTACAGACTGAAGGGTCCTGGTTCCATTCTAGTCAAGGGCATATGTCCAGGTTGCGGGCTCAATCCCCAATAGGGGGCTTGCCGGAGGCAGCCAAGTAATGATTCTCTTCCGTCCTTGATGTTTCTATCTATCTTTTCCTCTCCCTTCCTCTCTAAAGTCAATAAAAATACATTTTTAAAAAAGATAAAAAATCTCATTCTTATAATTACTTTAAAAAAAGAAGATTAAAGAAATAGAGATTCCCTCTTTTTATGGGTTACAGGAATAAGTTACCTATTTCCCCAGGTAATTCTGATGCATCTAGGAAGGCCAACAGCAATGATGTTTGGGAAAAACTGAACTACATCATCGCAAATATTTAGCTGTTAAGATCCCCTAGAAGATTTCTTACATATTTCATAGTTTAAAATCATGCATTTTACCTGAATCCTTTTCTGAGTCTATTTACATGCCATTTCCCCTAAATTACCAATTAGAGCAGTTTCCATGTGGTATTTTCGAAGCAGCACAACTGGAGAAAAAGTACTTTAAGATCTATAAAAACTGCTAGCTAATAGGCCTATTGGCCTGAAACTTCTATTTGGAGGATGTTTCAAAAATAACTGTTGGGTACAGACTATTTTTTTTTTTTTGGTTAGGATTAAATAGATGTATTTTCCCATTTTTCTTAACTATCACCACTCACCAAAATATGCACTAATACTTATGGACTTTCTGCACAACTAATCTGATATAGTTATTAGAATGATAAAACTTACAAAATCAACATAGTTACTATATATAGAATCATCAATTGCTCAGATTCTTAGGCAATCATTACTGAAGGAAACTACAAATCTTTCTCAAGCCAGTCATTAAGCTGTGACCAGGAAAGCATTATATTTTAAATGACAAAAGAGTTATTTTGGTTTTTCAAATCCTGATGTATCTGAGCTACCTCACTTGCTTGAATTCATGATATATTTGGACAATTTTCTCTCGTACCAAAATAGGCACAATGTTTTCCAGTGATGTTATGATAAAGAGTAACAAACAGATCTCTGGAAGAAAAAAAACAAAACAAAACAAAACATGATTTGAACTATTTAGCAATTTTCCTGGCATTTTCAGTTACTCTAGCCAATTTCAAGCCACCAAATTGATGTCATTGTATGTAGAGCTGGAAAGAAACCCACACAACTGGTTGGCACAAGCTGGCGCGATCTGCTTCTAGCACACTGTGTCTATATGGTTTCAGGTTGCAGCTACCAAGTTTAAGCAAGGCAAAATTCCATCTCACTTCCTCATACTGTCACTGGGGAAAAACAGAGAAGAGGCAAGGATCCTTGCTCTGAAAGAGCTCCCAGGCTTTATGGAGAATATAGAGACAAATCATTGCTATACACAAAATAAGTGTTGTGGAGGGAATGAGCGCTGGGTCCTAAATGAGCACCAAAGAGGAGCATCCAATCCTACTTGAGCACTAGGAAAAGGCTGCCCTGAGAGCTGACATCAACCCAAATCTCATAGGTAAAGTTGTTTATCAAAGGCCACACTTTGATAAACCTCACATATTGGGGTAGGAACAGGAGAATAGCTGAGTCTGGAGGGGTAATCTAAGACCAGGTCCTAGAACCTAGAAGAACTTGAATGGTGCAATCAGAAACTTGTACTAGTACATTATCTCTGTTGTTAATAGAGGACCATGAAAGTGTTGGAGAATACTGGATGCAGGGCAGAAAATGCATTTGGTGAGGTGGAGACATACTGGAAGTAGAGACAGATACTGGGCAAAGCTTAGGGACCTCATACAAACCTCACAGAAACTTAGATACCAGGTAATAAGGGCTTTAAGAAAGTTATGAGCTTGGCTGTGGATTGTTTTCTAGTTTCCTGTCATGCATACACAATGAGGTTGTAAGTTTCATGAGTTTAATATGGAAGTTTAGAATGTTACCAATTATACAGATGTCTCCGAATAGTCATGTGGTGGTATGGAGAAGCAAAATACACTAGTGTTTTACTGAATGTTTCAGTTTCCACCTGGAGTTTGATTCTATGTAGATATATCCCCACCTGGTATGTAAAAGAAATAATAAACAGAAAATAACTAATTTTGTTTAGGTATTTTTTCAATTATAAACACATACCAAATTAACATGAACTGTAAATGTATTTTAAAAATTATCACATCACTTATTAGTATATAATAATGGTGTCTATCTCTAACTTTATCTAGCATTTACAAATTACTTATAAATTTATGTCTGTTTCTCTACAAAGCATTGGTCAAAAATTTGAATATGCAGAGGAGTAGTAGTATTTTAATAATACTGGGAAATCAATTGCAGTGGCTTATCCCAGCATTATTCAACCTTTTTCATCTCATGGCACACATAAACTAATTACTAAAATTCTATGGCATATCAAAATTTATTATATTTTTTGCCTGACAAAAATAGATATAATTTTGATTCATTCACACTGGGTGGCTATTATTGCCTTGGATATTCTCATTTTTTTTTATTTGACAACTTAAGGGAAAAGAGGTCAGTGCCCCTGACTAAATAGTCAGGTATTGTATGTTTTTAAAATTCTTGAGATACATTGGTTGAAAAATCACTGGCTTATACTAACACACATAACAATATGCTACAGAGAAAATGACCTTGTATTTGATTGTGATCTGTAGACTTGTGACATTGTGTTATATTCTCAAGTCCACTTCTCATAACCAAGCCCTCTATTGTAAACACAGGTATTTCTCCACTCTAAAATTAAGTAAAAATAGCATGTTCTCTTTGGAAAAGATTTGAAGAACTATATTTATTTATCACTAGCTGTACCCAGACACGCATTGCTTTGGCTCAGTCTGGTTAAATGGAAAAGAAAGAAAAGAGAAAGCACACGTTTCTAATATATTTAATTGCACAATGCTTGTGGGTATACAATGCGCCCTCCTGGGTGGCTGCCCCTGGCATGCCGCCATCCCCTTCCTGCCCAGCTGGTCTGGCTTTGCACACATGCGCCTCTGCAGCCTGGGCTCCCCAGAGCCGGCCTGCACCCCCGCTCCCCCCAGTTGGCCTGCACCCCATGCCCCACACCCGAAGCAGCCTGGCCGCTCCCGACTCCTGCCAGCAGGGGCCCTCACCAAGCCACCCAAAAGCCAGAGGAAAAAGGAGTCCAGGAAGCTCCTCTGCCCTCGCCTGCCTCACTCCCTGCGAGCCCTTGGCTGCTGGCGTTGGGGGGGGGGACTGCAGCAGCCGCCAGGCACCGAGCCCCAGTCCAGCCCTGGCCTGAGGCCCAGCCCCTCGCTGATTGATATTTCAAAACATGATAATTGGCATGCCAATTGAATTCCACCCCTGGCAGATCCAGTGAATTCAAAAATTCTGTTGTATAATTAACCACTTCATCTGCTTCCACAACAGTGTTGATGGACTTGTATGTGACTGCCTGGCTTTGAATGTTAGACTGAATAATATTGTCAAGTTCGTAGCATATGTTGCTTTTACGTCCAACAGATGGCGCTGTTTTTCAAAAAAGCATGTTTTTACCTGTTTTTTCAAAAAAAGCATGTTTTTACCTGTCACAGGTATGACATCTATACAATGTAGGTATATAAAAACATGTGCATATTCAAATGCAACATTGTGTCAACATTTCAAAGCAATCGGTGAGGAACTTTCAGAGATTTGAGATTTTGAATAAACGAACATTTACATTTTTATTTATATAGATGACACAAAATGTTCCCTTTTTAGTATTAAATATACCAAAAGTAATTCACACAATGTACTAGCTTTAGCAGATAAGCTGAACAATTATATAAAAACACTGTTGCATATAACATATAGGCAGGACAGAGACAAATGTAGTGATAGGACTGAAATTTTCTTGGTGTTTTAGCCTTGTGCCTCATATGGCTTAAATGGTGTTTTTAAAATTATTCAACTTCAAATATTTGGTTAAAAGAAAAGAAGGAGCCTGGCCAGCATGACTCAGTGGTTGAGCATCGACCTATGAACCAGGAGGTCACGGTTTAATTCCAGGTCAGGTTATGTGACTGGATTGCAGGCTTGATCCCCAGTGTGGGGCATGCAGGAGGCAGCCAATCAATGACTCTCTCTCATCACCGGTGTTTCTATCCCTCTCTCTCCCTCTCCCTTCCTCTCTAAAATCTATAAAAACGTATTTTAAAAAATAAAAAAAATAAAAGAAGGAAGGAAGTTAATATGCATAGGTTAGAGTATGCTCTCTCTATGGTTGAAAGTCTTTATTTAAAATAAGAAATGTAAGTGCATTCTGCACTATGCTGCAGTAACAATGTTAAAAATATCAGTGATTTGATACAGTAAGGTCTTATATTTTGTTTACTCTACAAGTTCCACACAAATGGGCAGTTAGACAGGGGAGATATGGTAGGCTTACAGCTTAATGGAAGGTCCATGTTGTAATGGTACCATTTTTTCTGGGGCTTCTAGAGCACCAATGTCAAGGAGAGATAAAGCTTGGAAACTCACCTAATTTTAACTGCCTTAGAGAGGAAGTGACACATAATCATTTCCACTTATATTTCACTAGCTAGACTTAATTGCATGTTCCCACGTACCTGCAAGGGAATGTGAGGATGCAGTTATCTGTGTGTCTACTAGTACAAAGGAAAGATATACAGTTGAATCCTGGAACACCTACCACAGAGGACAAAGAACTAGTGTGTTAAATGTATGGAATCAGAGCAGGGAAAACTTAAGAATTCCACTAGATCTTGTCTTTCAGATCTTCTGCTCTTTAGCTACAAGAGCCATGTCTTATATAATTTTGAATCTTTAGTAGCCATGATAATGCCTGAGTATATAGGCATTCCAAAAATATATCAAATGATTGATTTTTCCCAAAATTTATAGAAGAGGTAGAGTCAGAATTATTTGAATTGGAAGTGCTCCCAAACCACAAAAATACTGGATGCATTAGACAGATAATAATATATAATCAGTTTAATTGTAAATCAACTGATATAAATCAGTTTGATATAGAGATAATGTACAAATTCAACATAAATTGTCTGTTTTTTTAATTTCCTGGTTCTAATTGTTTCCTGAGTGTGGAGACATGCCTAGGTAAAAGAATTCCAAAAGCTGGATGACAAACTGAACTGAAACAGCCAATCAAGAAAAGCTGTCAACATCCACTTATGCCCACTACAAATTCCATCACAAGTGCTGCAAAGTTGACTAAGCTTCAATCTGTGCTATTTTTGTATTCACAGAAACATAACTAGAGAGCTGGAAAACACCTTAAGAAGCATTTGATCTAGAGATGGCAACTGATAAAACACCACTCCCCAATTCTCTGCCCATAGCAGATTCTCTGATATATATACTGATGAGGCAAAAGTAGGCTTACAGTCATTTTTTATGGAAAATAATACAATAATTAATAAAGAATAATACAAGAATAAGCTCTGTGTTTGGGATACTTACAACTGTAAACATACTTTTGCCCTGCCTGTATGTATATGGGCTTGTAAGTGAACTGAAGGTCATGCAGATAATTGCCTTGGGCTTATGAACTGTAAGGTATTTTGCTATGAGATTTATATGAATTATCTAACATATTCATTATAGCAACTCTAGAAGGCAGGTAATATTATTTTCCTCGTTTTACAGGTGAGGAAAGAGAGGCTTAGAGAAGTTAAGTAACATGCTAATGGTTACACAGTTGGTAAGTGAGTACAGAAATCTTTGATTCCAGATCTGGTGCTCTTAACCACTGTAATTAATCATTGTGATATCATGCAATTAGAATGGACTGTGGTGACAACATTGAATCAGGACACTCAGACTATTTCTGAACATAGTGACCCAAGCAATAACTTTCAGTAAATTGTGGTTGTTAAGGAAGTTGTAACTTACTTTCCTCCCTGTCAATTCCCTTAATTCAGAGAAACTGAGAAAAATAAGACCCAGAGGGAAGAGGTTTGTGTAAGGTTACCTTCAGGAAGATGGTGACAGAACCAGGAATAAGAAAACTCAACAATCCTGACTTGGAATCTGAGCCTCTTGCACCAGGATATCCACTAAGATCTTTTTGTCCAGCATGGGCAGCAGCTCAGAAATCAAGGATGCTTGGTTTCCATTTGACAATAGATTCCAAAGAGGATCCAGTCTCAGGGCATGGAGCACTTGAGCATTTCTAGAGTATGCAGTGAATACTTCTTTAATGTTTTCCCACAGAGCATTTAGTCATACAAATCAGGTGTGCTGAGGGCCATGCAGAACTTCAAAGAAGGATCAGTGACTGCTTTAGTTTGATTACCTCCAAACAGACTAAATTAGTTCTGGTGCCTCACGTCACTAATAAGGCTGACTCATAGAGAAGAAGGAAATCCAGAAAGTCATAGACAGGAAACACCAAGGAAGAGGGGGAGAAGATAAGACAGAAAAGGGAATAATTTAAAAAAAGGTAAAATCATAAACATCTGTTATGTTGATTTGTAGAGAGAGCTTAACAAAAATTATCTTCACTATACCTGTGCTCAAGCTTAGTAATCTGCTCTTAAATTTAACACACTGGCAAATTATTTCACTTCATTGTGAAGGCTGGGGTTTCTTCAGTGCTTGTTGGTGCAAGATCTTTTTCTTACCTTATTTACCTATTTTACAAAAAATATATTTTTATTGATTTCAGGGTAGAAGGGAGAGATAGAAACATCAATGGTGAGAGAGAATCATTTATCAGCTGCCTCTTGCATGTTCCCTACTGGGGATACAGCCCACAACCCTGGCATGTGCCCTTGACTGGAATTGAACCTGGGACCCTTCAGTCCACAGACCGATGCTCTATCCACTGAGCCAAGCCATAGACTGGATTTCAACTTTTCCCACTTAGCCTTTCTCCAGTTTTCTAGGTCACTGTCTTTGGGACTTGAGGTATAACAATGACCTTGGAAGGTAAGCTGAGTGCCTGCTGTCTATTTCAGACAAAAGCTTCAGTGAATACACCCTTCTGTTGATTGTAGGTGTATTCTTCTCTGAGATGAGTGGTAGTTTTCAATGAAGGGTTTGTAGAAGCACTTGAACCTTTTCAAGAAAACTCTGAATTTCTAAGACATGATGGGTGATAAGAGGTAAGGACTCTGGATGTTTATGGGGTAACTTCCTTTATAGTTTATTTTCTATTCAAATGTTGCATGCCTTGAGCTCTTCACATTGCTAAGAAAGCAACGAGAAAGGAATCTAATTTTCCTGCGTCATCTCATTGTGCTAACAGAGCCAAAACGTTGAGTGAAAGATGGAAATGAGTGAGGAAATTTTTACATTATCCTTAAGAGCATTGACAGAACATCACATTCTGTGTAATTTAAATAGCTGAATGGAGCAGGCAGAGTTTAATTAAAAAAATACTATGAGCTACAAACTTCAGATAATGATTCTAACGAGCACTTAACAATATCTTCACTAAACTCATTTTATTAAGAGAGTTGTAGATGTCAGCCTTGGCAAACAACAGCCCAAAGAGTGGGTTTGGAGCTAACATCTGTGCCTGGCCAATGTGGCTCAGTGGTTGAGCGTCAGCCCATAAGCCAAGAGGTCACTGGTTTGATTCCTGGTCAGTGCATGCCTGGATTGAGGGCTCGATCCCCTGTAGAGGCATGCAGGAGGCAGCCAATTGATGTTTCTATCTATCCCTCTCCCTTCCTCTCTCTCTAAAATGAAGAAAAACATTAAAAAGACTAACATTTATGACTTTATGAGCCATTGTTGGTAAAATATATTGCTCTTATGTCAAGTAGGGGTTTCAGGAAGGAGTGTGTGTGCGCGCGTGCGCGTGTGTGTGAATTTTCATGGAAAGCACAACCTGGTATTTCAGTGTTGCCAAGAGAAGCCCTGCTGAGAGGCATAGCTTTAGTGAATTCACTAGAGTCCAGTGTCTAATCTTCAGCTTCAGTGTCAGAGATCATCTCTTTTCTAAAATCAGGGTGGGGAGGGAGAAGCCTAATTCCCTTTGTATATGTGTTAATTATTTTCAGTCAAGAATAAGAGCATGGGGGGTTAGATTCACCTTGAGATAAGTTAGTGATCTCTGCCCTGACCCACTGCGTGCTAATTTTATTATTACATGCCCTGACTCTGAGATCAGTCCCATTTTGTCCACTCATAAGAGTTGATTGAGGTGGAGGCAAATTTTCCCCTCCAGATTAGTTTTTCCAGATTAGTTTTTTTTTAAATCACATCTTTAGCTTTTATTGGTGGGAAAATGAGGAGGCTCAAACTGAAGTGCATGTGGAGATCTTGACTTACATGACCTTTAATCATATATATTTTGGATAAAGGGAAAAAACATAGAAATTATCTTCTAATTAAACCTACTAATTAAATCTGAACCTCAGTAATTGCAGGAAATGGGATCATATTAGCCTTATTTCTCAGGTTTACTCAAGATTAATGCCTGATTAAGGCTGGACCCTCTTGGTACATTTACATTCTTAAAAGGGCATTTTCCCGTTTACTGATGGTGGATGTCTGGGACTATCCGGTGACCCTGATCATCACACTGTTGTCTTATATTACAGTTTTAGTAATTGGATCCATGTTCTATATCCCTGTTTATATATTTCTGATATTTTGCCTTTCCCACTGGCTTCACAGGGTTTATTGACAGGGCAACAGAGGACACTTGGCTCAGGTGGACTAGAAAGACCCGAACGAGAAAGTGGCCCCAGCCTCATTTCTTGGAACAGCTTGCAGTCACCCTATCCTGCACAATAGGAGGCAGCCACACCAGAGGGCCAGACAGTGGGCCAATGACAACAATGGCCACTTACAGTCTACAGACTCAACTTACAGCCCACAGCCTCAATGGCCAGCACTAATCAGTCTGAAGGGTAATGAACTCCATCTAATCAGACTCAAACACTTACATACCTCAGCCTCTGCACCTTGCGGTTTTTGTGCATAAAATTCAACCCCAAGAACAGCGGAGGCTGACTCCTAACTTTCCCTAGTTGTGGCTCCATTCCCCCATTCCCTCTAATAAACTCCCCTCTTGCTTGCTGTGTCCACCTATTTCACTGAATCATGCCAATCTTACATTTATTTAGGGTTATGAATTAGGTTTCTTCTTTGCCCTCACTCAATCCCTCCAGGACTAGAGCTGGTAAAACTCAGTCCCATAGTTCAATACTGATGCTAGAAACCCTGTGCTGTCTTTCTTGACTAGACCCCTGCTTAGAGCTGATGGCTAGACCATCATGGTGCATTTGCATTCCTTACTGGGAGAGACATACATTTATTCTCTAAGCAGAATTAACAACAATAACAATTACCATGGTACTCTTGGTGACATTTGGGAATTTGACGAATAAAAACAAAATCTGATAAGCTTCTAAATGAAAATTACAGGTAATTTTAAAAGGAAGCAACTCAGATTGTTATAAGATATCCAATCTGTAGTAGTTAATACATATTCCCAGATTTTAGAATTTTAACCTTACGAATATTCTTTATTATGTGAGGAAGGAAGAAATAGCACTTTGATATGCGAGGACTTGGAAAATGTGGGGTGAAGGGAGGAGTTCCATATTCTTATGGTTTGTTCTTAGTATTTTAGTGAATCTGTGCTCTTGATGATGAACTTTCCATGAGTTCCTCAACTTTTCTCCCTCCTTAGGTGGGAGAGATTGGTTAGAATGGGCTGGAATTGGTTATTTTCCTTTCCCTGGAAAATTATTAGGCTCTAATAATACCCAGGCAGGTTGGGTTCTGTTTAACCACTTTGTACTGAGGGCAAAGCCTTTGTAAGAATAACAGAGTGTTAGTCTATTTCAAAATGGTTCCTTCCCACTTCCACCTGCCAGAACACAGGGCATTTTTCTTTGTTATTTACTGTGGCAACCTGGTTGAGTTCCTGAAGGTAAATCTCAATATTTTTGGAGTCCCTAGACAGATGGTGTTATTGGCAGGACCAAGGCCAAAGGGGGCTGTACCTGAATGCACAAGGGATGGGGCAGTTTTGGGGTCTGAAGCTGAGACTGCAATTAGTATCTGAGCATGGGCCTGCCTTCTCTAAATTGTCCTGCTTGATCCTGATCTCCAGCAGGGTTTCACAAGCTCCTACCTGAATCATAAAACTCCCCAAAAGTCACTTTTGTCTGTGTATGCCTGCCTAATTGTTGTTGCTATGGGGAGTTAGGAGTGGGATACCTCCTAGTTTGTCATCCTGTTCTCAAATATCTTTTAAACAAATTAAAAAAAAATAAAAATTGTTTACGCACATATTTAGCATTTTCAGTGCTTTGTATTCCTTTATATGGATCCATATTTTCATCTGGCATGATTTTCCTCTTGTCTATAGAATACTATATATATATAGTAGTGCTAGTCTGAAGGAGATCTATTGCCTTACTGTTTCTTTTTCCTGAAAAAGTATATTCTGTTTTCATTTTTGGAAGATATTTTTCACTGAGTAGAGAATTATAAATTGAGAGGATTTTGTGTTTTTAGTACTTTAAAATGTCACTCTAATGTATCTATTTTGCATTGATTTGGAGGACAAGTTTGCAATCATTTTTATGTTTATTGTGCTATACCTAATGCATCTTTTTCTGCTGGTGATTTTTAAGAGTTTTACTTTTAACATTGGTTTGCAACATTTTTATTCTGATGTGCTGTGGCCTGTTTCTACATCATCTTGTTTTGGTTTTATTGAGCTTACTAGGTAGGTCTCTGAGATTATACTTTTTATCAAATTTGGAAATATTTCAGCCTTAATTTTTCAAATCCTCTATTATTTTATTCTGGAATGTCAATTTCACATGTGCTAGGCTGCTTTTTGTTGTCTCATGGGTCTTTGATGATGTTAGATTTTTTCCATTTCTTTTTCTTAATAAATATATTGTTATTAATTTCAGAGAAAGGGAGAGGGACAGATAGAAACATCAATGATGAGAGAGAATCATTGGTCAGCTGCCTCCTGCATGCCCCACACTGGGGATTGAGCCTGCAACCTGGGAATCGAACTATGACCTCCTGGTTCATAGGTCAACACTCAACCACAGAGCCACACTGGCCAGGCTCCATTTCTTTTTCTTTGTATTTTGTTTTGAAAAGTTTCTATTGTTATATTATCAAATTCGTTATTTTTTTCTTCTTCAGTGTTTTCACTGAAAGTTCTCTCAGCATTGTGGAAACTCCAAAATCTCCTTCAACTCTGAAACTCCCAAATTGTTTATGCAAGGCCAGGGTAATGTAAGTGAGCTATAACCTTATCTTTTATCTCTTGGTGTCAGTGGACGGTATTAAAATTGATAAATCATGAAATAATGATATAATATATCTGCCTGTTTCCCCTGTGACTAGAAAAATATATGATACATATTAGTTGGTTAATATATTTAGCAAATGAATGGATGAAAATAGGATTGGAGGTATAAAGGGTCAGTTAAAGTAGATGTTTTCTTTCATACGGTCTTTTTTATTATTTATCTTTTAAAATATAACCAGATTCTTATATTATTTTAAAACAATATATAAAAACTTAAATTGCTGCTGTAAAAATAGTTATCATACTTGAAAATGTTCATAAGTCAAAAGGTATGACATAAAAGGTTAGGTATATTATGATTCCAATTTTGTCATTAAATTATATATGTATATTTAAATAAAAATAAATAAAATATTAGCCCAATTTTGTCTTTAGAATATATATATATATATATATATATATATATATATATATATATATATATTAAACAAATAAAAAATAAAAGGATAAGCCAAAAAATTAAATAAATTGCTTAACTCTCAATTTAATTATAAACAAAAGATATCTGCATAATTAATATCTGCTAGAAAATTTAATTGGAATATAACACAGAATAAGTCCTAAAGAAAGAGACATTCTCTTGGTTAAGTAATGTGGTTAATTACTTTAGAGACTTCAACTCCTATTGCTGCAGTAGGCATAATCAGTAGTAAGCAAAGTATCTGAATCCCATTTTCTAAATCAGAATTATTCAATGTTGGGTCCAAGAAATATTGGTGGCCCTGTGGATGTATTAATAGTTCCACAAGTGGTTTGTTGGTTTTAAAGGAAAAATAAATGAAATAAAATTTAAAAGTAAGATTAATTTCACAGAAATTCTCATTCAAATTTCATTATTATCAGAGTCTTAAAGTTTCCATATATACTGTAAGATTCCATTGAATCTCATTAGACTTGCATGTCATTAATAGAACAGTGTTGTAATCTATAACATACACACAATAAAAGGACAAATGCTAAACATATTAAAACAGTTCAATGAGTTTTTACTAAGTAAACATACCCATTTATCTGGTGTCCATATTAATAGACACATTATCACCAGCATCCCATAAGCCCTTCCAACTCATTCTCCCTAACAAGGGAATTACTTGCTCATATCTATCAGCATAGATTATTTTTAAGATTTAAGTAAATAGAAATGTCATTTTGATATTATTTTAAATGTTCACCATATATGCTTTCTCCTTGCAAATAATCTATTAAAATATATCCCCACATCTCTCTCTCTCTCTCTCTCTCTCTCTCTCTCTCTCTCTCTCTCTCTCACACACACACACACACACACACAGGATCAATGGCTGCAAAGAGTGAACTACAATGTAAAAGTAGCAATGAAAATGGTAATATAAATAGTATGATTCAGAATAACATTTCAAACATAACTAGAAAATAAGACTCAAGTGAGAATATATATCTGTGAATTCAAGAAAGAAAATGTGAATAAGTGAACATGATAGGTTTACTAAA
>PVJC01014827.1:0-35881 GCA_004026665.1 Murina feae
ATCAGGGAGCAGGAAAAGGCTGGCCTGACCACGAGGCAGGGTTTTCCCTGCTTTCTGGTGGCTGGAGGAAGATGGGCAGTAGGCAAGCTTGGGAGGCAGGCTGCACCCAGCCCTGGCCACAGCTCAAAAAAGAGAACAACATGCAGGGGAGGGCAAGAGTCTGAGAGATCAACATAGAGGGGGTGCCTGCTCCAAGCCTCCACGGTGTGCCTGGGGGCAGGCCCCCGGCAGGTAGACACCCACAGGAGGACTGCTCTGAGCCTCAGATGCGGCTGGGGGCAGGTCCCCAGTGGTGACACACACACACACAAAAGGTGCCTGGCAGACTGGGGCCATCATAGGACATCCACTGAGGGGCCCCAGACTGTGAGAGGGCACAGGCCGGGCTGAGGGACTCCCTCCACCCCGAGTGCACAAATTTTTGTGCACCGGGCCCCTAGTATATATATAAAAGCCTAAGCAACCATTATGACCAGTTGACCAAATGACCAGTTGCTATGATGCACACTGACCACCAGGGAGCAGATGCTTAATGCAGGATCTGCCCCCTGATGGTCAGTGTGCTCCCACAGCCATCTTCCCATGGTCGGCCAATCTCTCACATCCCTCCCCCTGGCCAATCTCCAATGGTCTCTCCCCCAGGTGGCCAGCCCCAATTGGGAATGGATGAGATGCCCCTCACTGGCCCATATGACTGGCCAGGCTGAGGGACCCTGCCCATGCGTGAGTTTGTGCACCAGGCCTCTAGTCATTATATAATGAATTACCAACCATTCACTTACTAACAGAGTTACATAATTATTTTCTTTTTTCTATCTATCTCTGAAGAAGGAATGGAAAGAAATAATTTTTTAATTATTTGATAAAGACATTTTAACTGTTATTGACCTGAGAGATTTATCCTGCTTTTAAGCTAACACATTTGACTGCCAGTTTCATAAATACTGACATAAAATGAAAGACTTCTGATCAGAGACAAAAAACTTCATTACTCACAGAAATGGCAATAGTGAGAGTCACAGCATTTGAGCTAGTTCTGTGAGCTTGGGTTTCCAAAGGAGTATTCGAAGATGGCCACCCATCTAGCGGAATGCAGTAAATAGAAGTGAAACCCTGACTTTTGTCCAGAATGAGGCATTACTATTATGCACACTAAACATCCCTGTCCTTTTCTCCAGACAAAGCCACTACCTCCATCTTGCAAAGTGGTTCACTATAAACACATTTTTGAAGAGAGAGTCTGGGAAAAATAGCAGCCAATGGTCTTCTCACAAGATGTACAGACAGAATTGTGAGGGACCCATGGTGACTTATCTCTTCATGGGCACAATTCCAATCAGGCGGGAATAAAATGTTTAATGCACCTTGAGAGCTCTTTGCTGAAGTCCTTTTCTTTGCCAAAACTCTTCCACCAATACCATTTGCCTTTCTCCTAATTAGAAATCAGATTATAAATTGTCACCTCTAGGAAACCTCCCATGATCCACTGAGGTTGAAATTGATGCCCCTGGATTCCACAGAATTCTGAACATCCCATAACTACCATATCACACATAGTCTGTATGTTAATGGCCCAATGAATTATCATTTTCCCCTTTAACTCATAAGCATCTGTGATTAATTAATCAATGGGATTCTGAAAATTTAAAACAGGAGTTGACTCATTGTTAATGCTTAATAAATATTGGATCTTGAGAGTTTGGAATACATACTTAAAGATTTTTATAAGTCACAAAATTTTTGGATTCTTCATTGATATTAGATATTATGCTGAATATTTTCTGAGACATATCTTTATGCATAGACATTTTAGTAATTCAAGAAGAAAATGTAAAATTTCTAGCTGAAAAGATAAAAACTTGATTTCACTAAAATTAATTCTTTAGGTTAGTTTAAGAACATAATTTTTAATAGTCTGTCACGTGTCCCATTTGTTATCCAGAAATCCTAGACAAATAGATGCAGGTATTGATAAACCCTACTTTCAACACTGGAAAAAACATTGCTAACTATTATTGAATTAAAGAATGATCTGCTCTGGAATCAATAGTAGAGGACAGTCTTGCATTTTGGGGTAATATGAGAGAAAAAAAATTCTCTTATATGCTCTTCTATTTTTAGTTAAATCTGGTTTCTTGTCTACAAATAGTAATCTCATGGGAGGTTTAGAAATATGCAATTAAGTCCATTTTATTATGGACTTATTGCATCCTAAGCACGGTGGGAATTAAAATTTTCATAATTAAAGTAAACATAAACTTATAACACATTCTATTGTCTCTATTTTTAAAAACTTGTTACCATGACAACAAATCTAATAGTTTATTCAATTGGGTTTATTTTTCAAGAAAGCAAAAAATCATCCTTCATCAAGAATGTATAATGTACTGGTTATAAAATAATTAAAATAAATATCTTTAAGTAAAACATGCATCTTTAAGAATAACACATTTGTCAGAAATTTTAGAATCCTACTGAATCTTGAAATTATTCATCCCTCTATTTAATCCCCATGCATCTTGAATTTCAATACTTTTAAATAATTTCTATGACAATGCCAAACAGAACTAAAGGAGAAATGGCAACAATTAGCTATGAATTGGCATTTTGTATGACAATGGAAAAGCTCAATATTAGATGAGATTCAGCCAAAAGATCATAGGATAGATAAGCGACTTTTTTCTTATTAAATGAGCAGTTCTAATAACACACTATTTTAAGGACTGAAATCATTATTTTTATTACAGATGTTGCAGATACTGGTTTCCAAAGAGTTTTCCCAATAATATTCTTTTAATGGCAAGTTCATTCTAAAATACCACAGTGTTAAATATTATATGAAAGTAGTTTAAAATATAATGTATTTTAGTCCACTCATTTGTATTCTCACCACCAAAAAGAATGTGAAGGTCATTCAGTCATGACAACTAAGAGAATTTTAAGAAAAATAATATTTTAGACATTTATATAACTCTCATTTATCTGGTTAAATATACTACATAATTTTAGCTGAATAAACTTGATCTATGCCCAGGATTTTTCTAATTGGCTCCTTTCATAATCGATATTGAAATTACATATATATACTAGTGGGCCAGTGCATGAAATTTGTGCACGGGGTTGGGGGGTTCCCTCAGCCCAGCCTGCACCTCTCCAATTGGGGACCCCTTGGGGCATGCCCAACTGTCGGTTTAGGCCCACAGGGATCAGGCCTAAACTGGCAGTTGGACATCCCTCTCGCAATCTGGGACTGATGGCTCCTAACTGATCACCTGCCTGCCTGCCTGATTGCCGCTAACTGCCTCTGCCTACCTGATCACCCCTAACTGCCCTCCCCTGCCAGCCAGATATTGCCCCTAACTGCCCTCCCTTGATGGCCTCATCTTGTCCCCAATGGCCCTCCCCTGCTGGCCTGATCTCACCCCCAATTGCGCTCTCTGCCTCGGCCCCCACCACCATGGCTTTATCCAGAAGGAAGTCAGATGTCCAGAAGTTGGACAGTCAACCCAGTCTAACTAGCATATTAGCCTTTTGTTAGCATAGATAGATTTTATGGGATAGGATTGCTTAAATTGGGGGGGCGGGGAGGAGATGCTTTTGGCAGACAAAAATACATAACCCCTATATCTGGACTGATAGCCAGCCATATGCACTATACTGCCAAACCGGTCATTAAAAAGTTGAACTGCTTTCTTACACCTTACACCAAACAACTGTTAGCATTAAAACCCTTCCTCAGCCCCCAGCTTAGGTTCTGCCTTTGCAGTTCACTCAGGTTAGGTCTGATTGGTCAGTTTCTATGCCAGTCAGCATCTCTGAGCCTGGAGAGAAATAGAGGCAGGGCTGCTGGCAAAGCCCAGAGAGAAAGTGAGAGGCAATGGCTGCCACGGCAACCCAGCACCGACTGCAGGACTGACTTCCTGGTCAGTCAAACCTTCAGCTGTTACAGACCCTGGGTTTTTATATATTAGGATTGTTAAAAAGATCAACAATTATAACTCCAGCAGGAAAATTTAAATTTAGCCAATTTACTACCATTCTACACCTAAATATCATCACTTAGACACATTAAGAGTTTCTTAACAAATTAATAGTTATCAGTCTAATAAAGAAGCAATTAGGATGTGAGCAAAAAATATAAATAATTCTACTAATTTACTAAATTTCTTTTTTTGTTAATATAAACATGAAATTTTATATAGATATTCACCAGCTTTCATATATGAGAGAAAAAATTATCAAGACAGCAACTGTTATGCATAAATATTAACTATGCGTAGTTAAGTCAATAAATATTATACATAGTTGTGATTTAAAATCTGATGGCTAAGCAGAAATAGACAATGTGCAACCAATATTAAAGTTAACCTTTTGATTCTGTGCAGAACATATTGTTTTTCTTAGTTTCTATCTCAAAATAGAGTTTATGTGAAGTTGTTATTTTAAAGTAGCCATTGGGTAATAATCAGCAGTACACCATTGTGCCAGAAACTGTCCTAAGCATCTTACAGAAATAACTCTACTTGTTCCTCACAGAAATACTAACAGAAATTATCATCATCCCCATTTTACATCATAATCTTGCAGAGAGCAGTGGCAGAACGAGGGATACACAGAGAGTGGAATTCTGCACAGAGATTCTGATTCAGGTCTGGCTGACTCCAGAGCCTGGGCTCTCGGCCACATCTTGCAGCATTTGATTTAATCTTCTCTCTGCAATTTTTCCTTGGTTGGTATTTTAATTGAAAGTTAATCTAGGTCTAAAATGGCACTTTGTTCATAGCTTGACATTTAACAACTTTGGGTTGTCCTCAGATATATCAGATATAGGATCTGAGGCAGTACAAGGAGAGAGACAAGAAAGGGACAGATTATTGACACTCCCTGCCATTTAGGGTTCTCAGAGTTAGCAAATAAGACTACAGAACACAATCAGAAAGGATATATGCACGCCTATGTTCATAGTAGCACAATTTACAATAGCTGAGATTTGGAAACAGCTTAAGTGCCCATCAGCAGATGAGTGGATTAGAAAACTGTGGTACATCTACACAATGGAATACTATGCTGCTGTAAAAATAAAAGAACTCATATCATTTGCAACAGCATGGGTGGAACTGGAGAGCATTATAGTAAGCAAAACAAGTCAGTCAGAGAAGGATAAATATCGCATGATCTCACTCATCTGTGGAATATAATGAACAACATAAACTGATGAACAAAAACACATCCAGAGACAGAGAAGCATCTATCAGAATGTCAAACCTCAGAGGGAAGGCAGGGGAGGATGGGGATAAGGAAGAGAGATCAACCAAAGGACTTGTGTGCATGCTTCTAAGCATAACAAAAGGACACAGGCACTAGGGGGGTGAGGGTACAAGCAGGGAAGTGGGGGGGAGCAATGGGGAGATAAGGACACATATGTAATATCTTAATCAATAAAGAATTCAAAAAATGCAGAATGAAGTTTAATTTGAATTTCAAATATTGCCTAGAACTTACGCTAAAAAATTACTTGTTGTTTGAAACTCAAAATTAACTCTGTGTCTTGTATTTTACCTAACAACTTACTCCCATTCACATGGTTGTGAATAGTAACTATAGCTCAAATTGCAAATGATATTTTTGAAAATATATTAGCATTAATTTTTAAAGCCATAATAGAAGATTTCATGGCTGAGGAACCCAAGGCTCATGGAGAAAAATACTAAAAGGAGCAAGACCATGAGTAAACTTACAATAGAATGAACTCATATGATATGTTTAGAACAAAAAAGCCACAAAAACATTTAAGAAAATATCAGTGGAAAATTAAATATCCTCACTTTGTAGTGATGCATATTGGGAATTTGCTTTCCATTCATCTTTGATCTTGAGATTTCATGAGAGAGAAAAAAAAATGCTACTATAATAGTTTTTATAAGAGAATGTATTTGTATAAATTAGATTCAAAAAGTCCATTTTCATTGACTTTATATCAGTCTTCTATTGATTTTTTGTCTATTTTCTCTTTTTATTTTTTTAGTTAATCTTTATTGTTGAGATTATTACAGATGTCCCTCTTTCTCCCCCCATAGCTTCCCACCACCTGGTTCCCACCCCACCCCAGGCCCTTGCCACCCTATTGTCTGTGTCTCTAGGTAATGCAAACATGCATATAAGATCTTTATCTAATGTCTTCCTGCATGCCCCCACACTCCCTTCCCTCTGAGAGTTGTCAGTCTGTCCCATTTCCATGCCCTTGACTCACCAATTTATTCTGTTCATCAGACTTTTTATTCATTTGATTTTTAAATTCAATTGTTGATAGATATGTATTTGTTTTCAGTTTATTGTTCATATTTTTTAACTTTACCTTTTTATTTTTCTTCCTCTTCTTAAAGAATACCTTTCAGAATTTCATATAATACTGGTTTAGTGGTCATGAACTCCTTTTCCTTTTTCTTGTCTGCAAAGCTCTTTAACTGAACTTCAATTCTAAATGACAGCTTTGCTGGGTAGAGTAATCTTGGTTGTAGGTTCTTGCTATTCATTAATTTGAATATTTCTTGCCACTCTCTTCTAGCCTGCATGGTTTCTGCTGAGAAATCAGCTCATAGTCCTATGGGCACTCCCTTTTTGGTGACTGTTTTTTCCCTTGCTGCTTTAAGATTATCTCTTTATCTTTTGCCCTTGGCATTTTAATTATGATGTGTCTTGGTGTGGTCCTCTTTGAGTTCCTCTTCTGTGGGATTCTCTGCACTTACTGGACTTGTAAGTCTATTTCTTTCACCAGGTAGGGGAAGTTTTCTGTCATTATTTCTTCAAACAGGTTTTCAATATCTTGCTCTCTCTTTTTCTGGCACCCCCATAATTCAGATGTTGGTATGCTTGAAGTTGTCCCAGAGGCTCCTTACACTATATTCATATTTTTGGATTCTTTTTTCTTTTTCCTTTTCTTGGTTGGGTGTTTTTTCTTTCCTCATATTTCAAATCATTGATTTGATTCTCGGGATCCACTAGTCTACTGTTAAACCCCTGTATATTAGTCTTTATTTCAGTCAGTGTATACTTAATTTCTGACTGGTCCTTTTCCATTTTTTTTTTTGGCATTCTCACTAAGATCCTTGAAAGTCTCACTAAGTTACTTGGAGGTTTCTAGAAGATTCTTCAGTAACCTTATGACTATGGTTTTGAACTCTATATCTAATAGTTTGCTTTCTTCCATTTCTTTCATTTGTGAAGTTTCTTTGTCTCCACATTTTGGCTGTTTCCCTGTGTTTGTTTCTATGTTTTGGGTAGGTGCTAAGTCTCCTTGAGTTGATAGAGTGGCCTTGTGTAGTAGTATCCTATATGGCCCAGTGACTCAGCATCCCCAATCAACTGAGGTGGACACTCTTGGTGCACCCTTTTGTGGGCTTTTTGCATAGTTTTGTTGTAGTTGAGACTTGAGTGCTGTTGGTGTCATTGGGAGAAACTGACCTCCAGGTCTATTGGCTGTGGGGACCAGCTGAGACTACAGTGGGAGAGCTGCTGTGCAGGAGACACCCTTATGCAGCAGGACTTGCTTCAGTGGCTTTGGTGCTCACTGAATCTGCCCTTTGAGTGTGTCTCTTATGGATGTGAAGAGTTGTAATCTTTGGTATGGTCTCACACTGACCACTGGGTACACTGGCTTTTGGGTTTCCAGGGAAGTGTAAAGTCAGCCACTAGCTGGGGCCATCCAGCAGGAGCTACAGAGAGATCTGTAGATTCCTTCTCTTTGTATTGGGTTTAGAAGTGCCCAGATGAGGCCCAGATGTGAAGCAAGGTAGGGTGGTGCTGGTGCTGGGTCTTGGGCCTTTTATTGATAGGTTTGGGGCTCCCTGACCCAGCTGCAGCTTGTTTGACAGATTTTTAGCCTGAGAAAATTCAGGTCATTAATATGCAAAAGCCACTGTGCACAATTTGGGTGGGGTTGTAAATTGGGTGGGGCGGGGTCTCAGGGAATCACCAGAGCAGAGCAAATAGCAATGGCTGCTAGTCAGCCCTACACCAGGGAGGTCCCAGAATGGGAACAATAATCCCTGTGAGCACCTCCATCTGGAAAAAAGTCACTCTCGAGTTCCTACCTTGATTCCCGACAGTCCAGTTTCTTCCCATATGTGTCTGGGTCCCCTAGAGCCTTGCCTGGCACTGGAACTCAGAGAAAGTGGGAGCTTGTAAATTCAGTTCATGGTGCCGGCCTTTTAAGAGGAGCAACTGGGTCTCCAGTAGCCTGTGTGTCACTCAGCCCCAATACACACTGGTTTTTACAGTTCATAGTTCTTACTGCCCATAGGCACTTCTTTCCCCAGCCTGGAATCCTGGGCTAGAAGTCTAGTGTGGATCTGGGACTCCTCACTCCTCTGGGTGGCCTCTGCAGAGGTGACTTGCCTCCTGATTAAAAAAGCAACACACCTGGGTGCTGGACCAGCCCATTCCGTGCCTTCACACCTCCTACTAGTCTCAGTGTGCTTTCTTCTTTACTTCTCTTATTGTAGTACTTCCAGTCAGCTTTCTGGAAGTTCTGGGTGATAGTTGTTCTGTATTTTAGTTGTAATTTTGATGTGATTGTGGGAAGCAGAAAGTACAGGCATTTACCTACACTGCCATCTTGGTTCTCCTAACTATTGAATTTTTTAAGTTAATATACAATGGTCCAAATTTTTCAGAAAGCATATCCCTACATTACACTCTTTCATTGCTTTATTTTTGAGAAAACAGGAAATTTGAGTGAAGCATCTTTTCTGAAATTCTCTTTATCTTCTTTACAAAGTTATAGCAAATATGACCAGTGTAGCTTAGTGGTTGAACATCATCCCATGCACCAGGAGATCTCTGATTCGATTCCCGGTCAGGGCATGCCTAGGTTGCAGGCTCAATATGCAGTGGGGGACATATAAGAGGCACCCAATTAATATTTCTCTCTCATCAATGTTTCTATCTCTCTCTTCCTCTCCCTTCCTCTCTCTCTAAAATCCATGAAAATATTTTTTAAAAAACTGAAAAAAGTTAGAGCAAGATAGTCAAGTCACTTCTGTGCGTTTGCCTTTGAAATGTGATTACACACATGCTCAGGATACAAACGTTTTGTACTAAATATTTTTTTGTTGATTTCAAAGAAAGGCCTTGCTTCCCCTCATTAAATACCCAGGACTTTTTGTGGGGATTCTTGTGTAAATCTGCAGCCCACAGATTCTTTAACCTGAAGTACTCTGTGTCTGTATTTTTGGGGGGAGCTGAATTTTCCCTGCTGTCACTGTCATTGTACATACTTAAGCAATGGAAAGGAGATTTTTAAAAAATGTTTTACCACATTGAGTCACATCCTATACTTGGTGCCCAAGAAAACATTATCCAAACCTATGATACTTCCTTTCTAGCACCATTAACCTCCGGCAGTAACAGTTCATTTTTATTACTTATTCTTCAATTGATGTCCAACAGCACATGCACTGCATAGGCACTAATTATTCATCAAGACCTTTAATCCTCTCTCTCTCCTCTTCAATTCCATTATCTCTGACCTCATTCTCTCTTTCTTTTATTCCTTACTAAGCTTATATTCCATGACCATGCTTATAACCTCTTCTTGAAGACATCCGCTATTCCTCATCTTTCCTTCCAACTGACACACACATCTAACAAAACTCCAGGTTTGATTGAGCCCAGGTATCTGCCTTCCCCAAACCTGCACTCCAGAAGCTGAATGTTGCTTGAGAATGGCATGTACCTGAGCGGACTAGCTTCACTTTAAATTCGGGATCCTAACCTCAAGCAAACATTGAACTCTGTCCACTTACCCTATCGTTTTTCCTCCTAAGTTTGCTTCCTCACTCCAGAAACTGCAATTGTGTACTTAACCTTCTTCTCAGATATCCTACCTTCTTTTATTATCCACTTTCAAAGTGCAAACGCACTCCATGCTTATTTCAGAAAACAGCCTTCAGGTAAGTACTACATCTTCCCACTCCGCAGTCTACAAAGGTCTTTCCTCTTCAGCCTAGGCTTTTACCTAACCTTTCATTTTCTCAAGATTTTGCTCCTTCCATGATCTTTTCTTTCTCTCCTGTATTGTCAATTTCTCTTAACTCTAATCCTTGCCTTCACCATATATGCTGTATTATCTCTTATCTTCAAACAAACATTCCTTGGCATATATCCACCTCAGCTACAACCATTGTCACAAGAGATGTCTGAAAATATAGTTGCATTCACTGTTTTCACTTCTTCACCTTCTGTCCACTCTTAAACATCTTTCAGTCAAACTTAAATTGCAAGGTCACAAAAAATCTCCATGTTGTAAATATAATGGGCACTACCTATATATACCTATCTTAATTTCTTAATCAATTTAATGAACCATTTCTCCATCTTGAAATTGTTTTTGTTCCTATATTAGTCTTCTTTGGCGAAGCTATACTATGTAAAAATTGCTAAATCATATTGACTTAAGAAAACTAATAATTATTTCTGATTCTAGTTACATATCAGCTTCTGTACTTTGCCTGCCTTAGCTCTGTTCATACCTACTATACGTGTCTTCTCATTCTGAGACGCAGGTCAAGGGTGCAGGTTCTCTCTGGGATGTACCTTCTCTTGGCAGAGGGCTCAAGAACATGAGATCTGGTAGAAAGGTGCAATGCTTTTAAATATTCTGCTTGAACATCAGGTCTGCTCATACTCCATGAGCAATCCACATGACGGAGCCCAGGGCCACTATTTCATAAAAGTATCCTCTCTAAGACTTACATGGCAACAGGCAGAGATTAATAATCCTTTTACAAGACAGGGAATGGATAGCAAGGCACAATGATACAATGTAGCACAGTCTCTCGCTTACCATACTCTTTTGATCTTGCTCCCATTCATTAATTCCTCCTTTTTGCGCTCTCTCTCTCTCTCTCTCTCTCTCTCTCTCTCTCTCTCTCTCTCCCTCATACTCTTCCTTTTTAATGTTATGGAATTCCTAAGATTATTTCTGGGAAAACTTTTCTTCAATATATATACAGTAAACCTCGCTATAAAAAACTAATTTGGGCAAAGGGGTTAAAGCTGGAAGTCCATTATATATAACAAGGTAGGTTTTCCGAATGTATATGGTAAAAATTTAGCAAATTCGTTTACCTCTTTTCGCTTATGTAGATATATTTGTGTAATTAAAATTAAGTATGTAGAAAAAGTTTAATTTCCCAGAAAAGTTTTCTATATGTATTACTATGATTTTAAATTTATACTAAATAGGTCTAGTAAATGTGTGCATCCACCAGTGACTGAGAGTAAACAGATGCACACAGATGGGACGTGGCTTAGCGCACGTGGGAACAGCACTCCACAGCTTTAAAACTGCTGCAGAAAGTCAAGCCATGCGACAGCAGAACCAAACACCAATCGATGTAGTGTGATCACTTGCTAATCATTCCCTGAACATTGTTTATGAGCGAACATCATTTATGATGGTGACTCTTGGATTTAAATATGTAGACTATAGGTATAGCTATGTCATATTTATTTATGTCAGCGAAATTACTACTGTGTCTTTGACAACCTATGGTCTATTTGCTTAAATTTGTTAAAAATAACAGTTAATAACACAAAAATAATCTATTAATTTAATTATAAGCAAATATTGGTTAACACATTTTAAAATTAACAAGGCGTTGATTTTTATATATGACATATGGAGTGGAAAATTTATCCATTAAACCTGAAGTCAGTTAAATCGAGGTCTACAAATTCAAGGGTTTACTGTATTCTCTTACTACTTTTTTCTAACATTCCAAAGGCATTTAAACATTACATTAAATATTAACTGTATTATATTAATTAAATATTAATTGTATATTAATAAATATAATTTATAAATAATAGCATATTAATTAAATATTAACTGTAACTTAATGATTTTCAAATGTACATTTCATTCATGATTAACTGCTCCTTAATATCCACTTCTCATTAAGTAGTTCTAGTTGTCCAAGACAAAAACATAGGATTTACCTGATGATCTACTTCTGTCATCTGTTACATCTAGCCCATCAGCATTTTTCAACAGTTTTCCTTTAACATATATTTGAAATTATTTACTTATCTTCATTTTCTGTTACCTCTATCCCACTTTATTTCCACTTTATTTACAAGCATCATGGTAGACTTGGGGTTATATTTTTATAAAACAGACATAATTTCATTTCTCCAAGAGCTCTCATTTTAACAACATGGACCAACATACACATTTTTAAAACTATAAGATCACATGCTATAATTTAAGGAAAGCATTTTCATGTTAAGAAACACACGTAAGAAATAAATTAATTCTGTTCTGGGTAGTAAGAAAAATTACCCATTAGTCTTTTCTTTCAGGATTAGTAGAATTTCATAGGGCACACTCTGATAATGGATATATAGGTGTTAGTGGAGAAGATTTAGGGAAAAGTTTTTCCAAAAATAATCTTATGAATTCTTCAACACTAAAAAGGAAGAGGATGAGGAACAACCACAGCAACAATAACAAAAAGACTAAGAAGTAGGAGTTAATGAAATGAGAGAAAAGAAAAAAAAAGAAGAAACTGCATAACCAGATAGGAAGCAAGTAAGCAATTTTGAGAACCGGAACTTGGGTATTGAATGAGATTGATATGAAGACAGAAATTCTATAGATAGAATTTAATTCTTTCACAGAACTCAGTTTTAATAGTGGAAGCAGCTTGATGCCTTTACACTAAGATATAACAAAAGAAAAAAAGATCCCTCAAGATATTTATAAATCTTGGTGCTCCCTCTACACAATGTATTCCAAAGTATGTTATTAGTTAAGTTTATAACACCAAAGAAGAGGTGGGAAAATGAAAGTCAGAATTTTAAAATTTGGAATAATTAAACCTATTCCTATTCTAGAATTACTTGTTCCCTGTGTACATTTTTAGAATGTATCAACAATTTCAGAAAATAGAAAAATATCACTAGATATCACAACTATTGACTGACATAAGCATTACCTTGGTCTCTAAAACTCAGGTTAATTTCGAGGTGAAGGCCACTGAAAACATTATTGATTTAGCACCTGAATGTGAAATGTTTTACCTTTAGCCAAGCTATAAATTAGAACTCAAATGATGACTGCCCAATCAGCCCAATGCAGGCTGTTGGAGAGATTTGAAAATAAAATCTAAGGAAGATCAGCATCCAGGATAGGACTTATTAATGCTTTTATATTTTTAGTGTCAGCACTGAAACTGAAATATTTACTATTTTATGTTGAATTTATCTTGAATGTATTTTAAGCATCAAGATGAAATGACAGGTCCCATCAGTTATTTCAAGATTTTAATCTATAATATTCCCTGTGAGGTTCCACATGTGTTCATGGAAAGACAGTAATATGTTCTCATAAATCTAATTTAAAAAAAGTAATATGCAAATTAACCCTCACTCCATTACACCAAAGCCACGCCCACCAGCCAAGCCATTCCTACCAGCCAATCAGAGCAACAATATGCAAATTAACCCAGCCAAGATGGTGGTTGGCAGCCACGGAGCTAGAGGAAACAGGAGGCCAATGATGGAGGAAACTGTCTGCCTAGGCAGGCTGTGGCCTCCGCTCAAGGCAACAAAGTTTCAATTATAGAAGATAAATAAACCCCGGGAACCTGCTTCCAGCCAGCCTTGCTAGGACATTGGGTCAATGGGAGCTGTGGGCAGCCTAAAAGCCTGAAAGCACCCCTCAGCCCATCACTCATGCTGGCCACAACCCAATGGGGTGAATTACGTTACTGGTGGGCTTGGCCAGACTGCAAACAGCCATCAGCCCCTCACCCAGGCTGGTCATTCACGCCAGCAGGTGGACATCCCGTGAGGGGTTCCAGAGTGCGAGAGGACACAGGCTGGGCTGAGGGACTCCCCCAAGTGCACAAATTTTTGTGCACCGGGCCCCTAGTATATATATATAACAGATAATTCTCTGCTTTCTTCTGCCGGTCCACTAAACATATGCATTCTTGGTCTCAAGGAGCAGGAGCTTCTGTGAGGTGGCATGTTTATGTATGTCTAGAAATCTTTGTTTGCCAAACCATTGTCTGCACCTCCTAGCCCAGGACAAGTCAGGCAACTGGGATGAGGAACACTGTGCTAAGGCAAAAGTAAATATAAATAAATTCCATTAAAATTCTGATTAATACAATTTTCTTTCCTAAATCTCCATTGCATTCCTGAAACTGATCAAATGCTGCCCATTCTAAGAACAGAGGCTAAGTGGTTTTCTCCAATCTTTATAATAAACTAGAGGTTTGGTGCATGAATTTGTGCACAGGTGGAGTCCCTCTGGGTGGCCTGCAGGGATTGGGCCGAATCCTATAGTCCAACGCTGCCTGCAGCTCCTACCTGCTGCTCCCACTTATCCCTACCCTACTGTGCCTACTACAGGCTCGTGCCCAATCAGTCCTGATCAGGAGAGGCTGCTGCCAGCCATGAGACTTGCAGTGTGGTGTCCTCCCAAGGGGCGTGGCCTGTGGGATCAGGCTGAAACCAGCTTTCCAACATTCCCGGAAGGGTCCCAGATTGCGAGAGGATGCAGGCCAGGCTGAGGGACCCCACTGGTCACGATTGGGACAGGGAGTGACTGCAGGAGGGCTCCAGGGGGTGTGTGCAGCCCATCTCTCTCAGTCCTGATTGGCCAGACTCCAGCAGTAAGCTTACCTACCAGTTTGAGCATCTGCCCCTGTTGGTCAGTGCACGTCATAGTGAGCAGTTGAGCAGCCTTAGCATATTACACTTTGATTGGCTGTTTGATTGTTCTGCCATTTGGTCTATTTGCATATTACCCTTTTATTATATAGGTAATTATAGAACACTTACCATATATTATGTGCTGTGCTGAGTGGTTTACATGCATTACTTTTTTAATTTAATACTTCCAAATAGCAATGAAATTAACATTATTATTATCCTCATTTGCTGATAAAAAAGTTGAGATTTTAAAGCTGAGACTTGAGAAAGAGCCACAATGACAGCATAGGTAAACGCCTGTTTTCACCACCTCATTTTAAAGAATAATTCAGTTATTATCTAGAAAGTTCATGAAATATTAAGAATTTTATACCCTTTGTATTAATTTTTATACTTCAAAAACTAGTTCTTTTAGACTTTATTGATTTTAGAGAGAAGTAACATTTCTAAGTTTTTGCTCCTTTATATATTTGTGCACAAAGGTCCATGCCAAGCTTTAGATTCAATATAAGGCATAAAACTCTATTTTACATTTTGTGTACATGTATATAAAATGTCACCTTAGTATTTTTATATGTAACTAGGGGCCCAGTACACAAATTCATGCACCGTGAATGGATCTGTGGGCCATGAGGCTGTGGTAGGCACAGGGGAAGGTCTTGCCCATCTTCCATGCCCCCACCCGACTCCTTCCACCAAGGCCCCTGGTTCTCAGTCTGCTGGCAGCCCCACTCCTGCCACCACTCCTACAGGCTGATGGAATTGGCCTTGCTCGCATCTGCTGATGGCATAGAGCGATTGGGGCCAGTGCCATCAGCGGGTGTGGGCAGCAGCTACTGCCCCGATCACCCCTCAGGATCAGAGAGCAGTGGAGAAGCCCTCAGGGGCGATCAGAGCTGGCAGCCGCCACTCGCACCCACTGATGGCACTGAGCAGCTGGGATCAGTGCCAGGCATCGGCAGTGGGTGTAAGCAGTGTCTCCAGCACTGGCTATGGGTGCAAGCAGGGCCAGCACTGGCAGTGGGTATGAGCAGCAGCTCTGGCACTGGCAAAGATGCGAGTACCAGGTGGGACTGTGACATGTGGAAGCATAGAATTTTCAGTAACCACCAGAGGCTCGCACCAATGATGCAACCAGTGCCCTGCCTTGGTCTGGCACCCTCACTCACCTGCTCCACCATCCCTTTCTCTCCTGTTCCACCATCCCACCTCAGCCGATGGCCACCATGTTCCACACACACACCCTGGTTAGCATACATTATAGTGACTGGTTGTTTGGTTGTTCAGTTGTTCTGGTTGTTCCACTGTTCAGCCTATTTGCATTTTAGCCTTTTATTATATACTAGGGGCCCGGTGCACAAAAATTTGTGCACTTGGGAGGTCCATCAGCCCGACCTGTGCCCTCTCACAGTCTGGGACTCCTCAGGGGATATCCACCTGCTGGCGAGCCTGGTCAGCCAGGGTGAGAGGCTGATGGCTGTTTGCAGGCTGGCCAAGCCCCCCAGTGGTATCCCTCACCCCATTGGTGTGTGACCAGCCTGGGTGATGGGCTGAGGGGCACTTTCAGGCTTTCAGGCTGCCCACAGTCCCTTCAGGTTTTGGGCTCCTATTGGGGTATCTGGCCAGCCTGGGTGAGGGGCTGATGGCTGTCTGCAGGCTGGCTAAGCCCCCCAGTGGCGTTCCTCACCCCATTGGGGGGTGTGGCCAGCCTGGATGACAAGCTGAGGGGTGTTGTCAGACTTTCAGGCTGTCCACAGCTCCCATTGACCCCATGTCCCAGAAAGGCTGGCTGGAAGCAGGTTCCTGGGGTTTGTTTATCTTCTATAATTGATACACTGTTCCTTTAAGCCATGGCCTAGGCAGGTAACGAAACCTCCTCTCTGCTTCAGCTCTGGCTTCTATAATGAAACAATGTTTCCCTTAGAAGTCAGGTCCAGCCTGCTGTTTGCTGCAGCTTCTTAGGCTTCTAGGATTGAAACAATGTTGCAAATATGTTGTTCCCTGGAGCAGAGAGAAGCCCAGTCGGCCCGAAAACAGTTTCACTCCTGCTGCAACGGACGCTGCCAGTTTACTCAGGTCCCTGAGTGCCGGCCTCCATGTTGGCTGGGTTAATTTGCATACAGCTGCTCTGATTGGCTGGTGGGCGTGGCTTAGGCATCTCAGAGAAATGGTCCATTTCAATATTACTCTTGTTAGATAAGATGATAAACTACATTCTATAAATGATGTAAAAATATCTTTAAAAGTTTAAAATACATTTATTATCTTTTAAAATATATTTTTATTTATTTCAGAGAAGAAGGGAGAGAGAAAGAGAGAGAGAAACATCAATGATGATAGAGAATCATTGATCGGATGCCTCCTGCACACCCCACACTAGGGATTGAGCCCACAATCCTGGGATGTGCCCTGACTGGTAATCAAACTGTGATCTCCTGGTTCATAAGACAACACTCAACCACCGAGCCATGCCAGTCAGGCAAAATACATTTTAACTATATTGTTCATAGAAATATTCAGGTTAAAAATATATTGATATATGTCATTTAGTCAACTTTACACACACACACACACACACACATACCAGCCAAAGACTGGTAAGACGTACATCAGTAAAATAACAGTGGTTCTATATGAATGAAAATGTTAAATATCACCTTTGGTTTGTCCTTTTTCTAAACATAGTACTTTGAGAGATGTTATCTACTTAAAATTACATAAAATATACTTACATAGTTTGTTTTATGTATAAAAGCAGGTGTCTAATTTAATCAGGTGAAGAAAGAGGACATTGGCAACATCCTGGGAAGCCTGGAACTATGCTCTCCTCTAGCACATCCTTCCTCTTCCTGTCTGCAAATATCCAATATTTCTATTTTAATAAAAATTATTCATTATTTTTAACAAGGTAGTTTTTCTTGTTTTTGAACTTTAGCTAACTAAATAAAATTATTCTGTTTTGAACTTTAACAGTGTACATATTATTAAATTCTCATTATATTTGTCAGATTAATTCATTCATTATTAAATCTAACTACATTGATTTTCAACTACCATGATTTTTTTAAATCCATTTCCTTGTCGATGAACTTTAGTGTTGCTCTCAATTTGGAGTTATTTTAAAACCTGACAGTATAGAAATTTTCATAGCTATCTCCTGGTACACAAATGCAGGAAATTCTTTAGAGAATATGTTAGGAGAGGAATAACCATTTTGCATATTTTCAATTTCATTAGAAAATGTTATGCTGTTTCCCAAAATATTTACCAAAAAATACCCTCCACCTCACATTCTTACCACACAATTTTTTTTGTATTTTACATTCCCCTATAGGAAGTAATGATAACTAGCTATGACTGTAATTTGCATTTCTTTAATAATAAATGAAATAATCAGCTTTTTTATTTGTCCATTGGCCACTTAGATTTCCTATTGTGTCAAGTCTCTGCACAAGCCTTTTATTCATTTTTCTATTGATATGTCTGATTTTTCTCATTAACTTATAGCAATCTCTACATATTGTGCACATGATCATTTTATTGCTTATATATTCTGCAACTTTTACTCTGTCACTTTTATTCTTTTGATGTAAAGAAAATTTCAATATTAATGTAATGGAACTAATAAGTATTTTCTTTTATAGTTAGAGGTTTTCATTTCTTAATGCAGAAATATTTCTATATCTCAAGTGCATAAATACATTCTCCTATGGGATATTTTAAAACCTTAACTTTAAGCCCCCTGTATTTGACTTCTGTGCATGGTATGAGAAACCAGTTACAATTTCCATTCATTTCTTAATAAATATTCAGTTTCCCCACGACCATTAGTTGAAAGTCTATCATTTTTTTGCCCAACTGCAGTGGCACTTCTGTTAGATATGCCTGGATCTGGTTTTGGACTCTGTTCCATTCCTTTAGTCTATTTGTCTAAACTAGGTTCAACACAATACTTTACATTATAGCTTTATAAGGAGTCTTAATATCTATTAGAGCACATTCACCAACAATCATGTTCTCTGCCTTTAAGAAAGTCTTCATTGTTTGCATTGCCATAAAAATGTTGGAATCAACTCCTCAAAGTCAACAAGAGTAGTAATAACAAATCTACAGTGATTTTAGTGAGAATTGCTTCAAATCTATAGATAAATTTGGAAAGAACTGATATCTTTATATTCTTAGGTTGTTCCATCTCTGATCATACTATATCTGTTTACATACTTAATGACCTTCAAAAATGTCTTAATTTTATGCAGCGATCTTGTGTTCTTTTGTTGAACTTGTTCTAAGTACTTGCTATTTTTTGTTGCTTTTGTGGATGTTATATTCTAAAATTATATCTTTTGTTTATGGCAGTTGTAGCATTCTATATTAATTTATTGTTGGGTATTAATTTTGTATCCATAAATTTTGCTAATTTTTTTAATAAATTTGCATCATTTATATGTATAATGTGAGTTGAATTAGTATTATTGGACACCCAGGTTCCAGATCTCAAGAGAAAGCTTTCAATTTTTCATGAAAGACTGGTATTTTGGTTATAAAACTTCATGAGCTTATCAAGTAAACTAGAACATTTCCTCTAATCTATCATCTGGAAAAGTTTACATAAGAATTACTTCTTGTTGATTACTTGGTAAAAGTCACTAGTAAAGTAATTTGGATCTGAGGTTTTTTTGTTAAGAGATCTTTTGGGTATTCAATCCATTTTATTTCTATAGAACAATTCCTATTTTCTGTTTTACCTTGACTCACTTTGGAAAGTTTTATTTTCCCTAGGAATTTTTCCATACTTTCAAATTTATTGACATAAGCTAATCATAATACCATCTATTCATTTTCTGTCTGCATCACATAAACTTATTTTCCCTTTTTCATTCTTTATAGAGATTAGGTGTGCTTTTCCTCCTTTTTTTGTGATTAAGCTTGCCAGGAGTTAGTCAATTTTATTGATCTTTACCATCAAAAACAACCAACTTTTACCTCTGTTATTGCTTTTTCTTGTATATTTGTTTTCTGGATCATTAATCTATGCTCTTATTTATTATATTATTTCTCATATAATTTTGAGTTTATTTTGCTGCACTTTTCTAACTTTTCCAACGACATGATTGATATTAATTTTTAGCCTTATTTTCTAAAGTGAACAACATATAAAGTTACAAATTTCTAATTAGTTAGCTATATTCACTTAGATATTCTATTTAATATTATCATTATTAAGTTAAATTTCCTCTAATTTTCTCCAATTTCTAATCATAATTACCATTTATAACTGTGTTTTCTAATTTCCTATTCTATGAATATTTTATTATTAACACTTTTGTGCTTTCTATAGTTAAATGAACTGTGGTAAGAGAACATGTGCACCATTTCAGTCCTTTTAAATTTTTTGAAACTTTGTTGCGGACCAACATTTGCGAGAATAAGACCACCAACTCCAATTAGGTCTTAAGCAGCAAGCGAGGATTTATTGCGCTGACCAGTGGACGACTGCAAGCCTCTCCCTTCACTTGCTTCAATCCCGACTTCTGTGCTAGGCAAGCTTTTATTCACAGAAACTACAAACGTCATCAGGGCCTTGACTTGATATCTTGTCAGTTTACAGAGAACTGTAACTGGGGGCTCGGCTGGGAAAACAGATTTGAAAATTTCCCACTGACTTTTAACTCGTTAGTGGTTATCTCGCTGGTGGCCTTGAAAACAACACAGTTCTATTCAATTAAAAAATACATCTGGCATGGCATGAGAGTATGGGCATATCTAGTCTCTGGCCTACAAGGTCAGACAGCTAAGTTTATTTTCCTTATTATTCATGCAGACTAGAAAGCAAAGTTATACTTAACCCATCACAACTTTATGGAACACAATTTTTTAAAATTCCATTTATGCTTTAAAAGTATATTGTATTCCTAAATTTGAGAATCTAATAGGTCAAGAATTCTCATGGAATTGTTCATATCATACTTATTCTTTGGTCTCTTTGTTCTATCAATTAATGTGAGATATCTTCTAAAATCTACCATTGTGACTGGAGATTTATTTACTGTGGTAGTTTTAAAAATTATTCTTTTGTTTATTTTGAGGCTATGCTGTTATTAGATATCCATATATAATTTCTGTATCTTCCTTGGGAATTGAATTTTATCTCTATGAAGTGACTGGCTCTATCTCTAGCAATTCTTTTATACACTAAAGTCAATTTTGTCTGATAGCAATGGAATTGCATCTGTTTTCTTTTGACTATTAGTTGCATAGTAAACTATTTGTGATCGGAGGATTATTTTGTTGCTGTTTTTATTCTCCAAGCAATAAAGACTCAATTCAAAATCCCCACATATGGCAACATTTTCTAAAGGACTTTATTTCTTTTCTCTTTGCTAGATTGCAAAGAAAGTTTCCTTGTAATATCCTGGGAATGAGAGAGTGGGTAGACACAGGTTTAACTTCTTTCTAGTTCACAGTTACCTTGACGTTGCAGTCCTTTGGGGTGACAGATCCCTGCATTAACCTCCCTCTTTTTTATTAAATCCTAAGCTTTGACTTCACATATAGTTCCTCACATAGTCATCAGATCTCGAACTTGAGATTGCCTACCTCAGCAAAATGCCCAAAGGGCAAAAGCTGCTTCAACCCAGCATAGTTTTCAAACTTCTTGGGATCTGAATCTGCCATTCAATACATTTGCTACCCTTCTAAAAACTTTACAATTATCCTTTCATGTCTTAACTGGAAAGACTGTGTGTTACAACAGCTAAAGTCAAGTATACCTAAGCATATATCTCAACTCTGCAGTTTACTAGCAGTGAAATTGGTGCAGCTCACCCCCCTGAGCCTCAATATACTTCTCTGTAAAATGTAGATACATGGTGTTATTGAGATGAGTAAATGGGATTGTGGGCTTATGACATGGAGCACAAGAATACAAGATTGTATTCTTGGAATACAAGATTCACTCATTCATATGTTTTATGTTGCAAGGTACAGACAAGGTCAACCCTGCTTCAGCTGTCCCAGTAGGTAAGTTTTACTTCACAAATATGTCCAAAGGTTAGATTATTTAGTGGCTCAAGGACATTATCAATGATTGGGGTCTTTCTTATCTTTTCCCCATGCTCTCTCTCGGCATGTTGGCTTTTTACCTACATGGTCTCTAGATGACACTAGCATTGTCACCCATGTTTTGTTTTTGATGAGGTCCAAAGGCCTTAAATAACATTCTCCTTTGCCTCTCAGAAACTTTCCTAGCCAACTTTCTTTATAGGTCAAAATGTTCTCATTCCCATTTCCAAACCAACCATTGCAAAATGGTATAGGGACACAGTGATTCTTAAAGCAGTCATGATTCTAGGATTGAGGATGATGTCTTTCCCCAAAGCCACATGACTGCTATAAAGACAATTAATAGCTAAAGAAAATTAGACTTTTGTTAGACATAAAAGAAAAAAATTGACAGTATAGAAATAAATATTCTAAAGTTGTTATTACTATTCATTATTATTGTTATTATTACTACTAGTGGCCCAATGCATGAAATTTGTGCATGCGGGGGGGGGGGGGTGTCCCTCAGCCCAGCCTGCACCCTCTCCAATCTGGGACCCTTCAGGGGATGTCTGACTGCTTGTTTAGGCCCAATACCACAGGGATCGAGCCTAAACTGGCAGTCAGACATCCCTCTCACAATCTGGGACCACTGACTCCTAACTGCTCACCTGCCTGCCTGCCTGATTACTCCTAACTGCTTCTGCCTGATGGCCTGCTCACTCCCAACTACCCCCAACTGCCCCCTCCTGCTGGCCTGTTTGCCCCAACTGCCCCCCTTGCAGGCCTGATCACCAACTGCCCCCCACCAGCCTGATTACTCCAAATGTCCCCCCACTTGCCTGCTTGTCCCCAACTGCCCCCTCTGCCAGCCTGATCAACTCCACCTGCTCACCTCCTGGCCTGATTGCCCCAACCACCTCTGCCTCGGCCCCGCCACCATGGTTTTGTCCGGATGGATGTCCAGGAGGTCTCTCAGAAGGTCTCCCAGTCTAATTAGCATATTAGCTTTTATTAATATAGATTATTCAATACATTAATTGATAACATGGGACAACCAAAGGTAGACCCTGAAACAAATGATTACAAATGTTTTTAATGTTTACATTAATTCCTTAACCTGGACCTTTGGCTAGGGTTATAAGATTGATTATTTTTCTAATTCTTCAAGCTTCTGTCTTTTTTCCTATCTTGTCACAAGATGAAAGAGCTTATCTAGTTATTAAAGCTCAGAATCCACTATATCTAATGACATTTGGGGGCGGGGATTATCAGGCAAATATTTCTGAAACAAGGAATTTATTTAGATTGACATGATTGTTCAAAATAAATTTATCTTTACTCCTGATGGTCACTTTCATTTCTAGCTGTTCACAACAAACCACTAATTTAAGTTATTTATTTGTCAAGAATCAACATCAAGTATTAAGGTCTCAAAATTATAGCTATAGATTCTATGTTTTCATCTCTTTGAATATTATAACTTTCTTGAGACATCTACATCTTCTACACAATTCCTCGCAGATTATAAAGATTATCTAATCTAATAAAAGAGTAATATGCAAATTGACCATCACTCTGAGACACCTAAGCCACGTCAACGAGCCAAGCCATGCCTCCCAGCCAATCAGAGTGGCTGTATGCAAATTAACCCAGCCAAGATGGAGGCTGGCAGCCACAGAGCTAGAGTAAACAGCAGGCTTCTGTTGCAACTGCCTGCCTAATCTGGCTGGGCCTCTGCTCATGGTAACAATGTTTCAATTATAGAAGCCATGGAGCTGAAACAAACAGGAGGCTTCCTTACCTGTCTATGTCTCTTTCAAGGTAACAAAGTTTCAATTATAGAAGAGAAATAAACCCCAGAAACCTGAATCCAGCCAGCCTCGCTGGGACCTTGGGTCAATGGGAGCTGTGGGCAGCCTGAAAGCCTGAAAACAGCCCTCAGCCCCTTACCCAGGATGCCCAGGTACCCCAGTAGAGACCCAAACCCTGAAGGGACTGTGGACAGTCTGAAAACAGCCCTCAGCCCCTCACCCAGGCTGGCCACACCCCAATGGGGTGAGGGTCCCCACTGGGGGGGCTTGGCCAGGCTGCAAACAGCCATCAGCCCCTCACCAGGCTAGCCAGGCATGCCAGCAGGTGGACATCCCCCAAGGGGTCCCAGACTGTGAGAGGGCACAGGCTGGGCTGAGGGATCCCCCTCCTCGAGTGCACAAATTTTTGTGCACCGGGCCCCTAATAAAGATGATAAAGATTAATAGTGGTAGCAGTAGTAGCAGGACAGATAACACTTCAGAGAAATGTACTATATGCCTGATTAGTTCTAATATGTTTAAATATATTGTCATCTAATTTCCATTGCAACCCTGTAAATTTAATAATGAAGCATAGAGAAGACAAGTTACTTGTCCCAAATAAGCATTCTAAATCTGGATCCCACACTTTGGACCACTATATAATAATGTAATATAGCAGCTTGTCCCTTCAGTTATATGCAAATCCCATAAAGAATATTTCAAAATGTGGTTATTTTAATCTGAGTTGTAATCAAGATATATCAAATGAAGTCAAATTACATTAATTACCTTTTTATTAATCTGCCTAACATCTCAAACTTACTTGGATTAGAAAATAAATTCTTAGCAAATATCCTATATAATAAAACCCTAATGTGCAAATTGACCTAACAGCAGAACAACCGATCACTATGATTTGTACTGACCACCAGGGAGCAAATACTCAGCACAGGAGCTACCCCCTGGTAAGTGCACTCCCACTGGGGGAGCACCGCTCAGCCAGAAGCCAGGCTCACAGCTGGTGAGCACAGTGGCAGTGGCAGGAGCCTCTCCTGCCTCCACAGCAGTGCTAAGAAACAGTGAGCCAAGCAGTAAGGAGCAGCAAGCAGGTGGGAGATAAGGAGGAGATCCAGACTGCTCAAGGGATCCCAGACTTCGAGAGGGATGTCTGACTGCCAGACATCCTCCGAGGGGGTCCCGGACTGAGAAAGAGTACAGGCTGGGCTGAGGGACCTCCCCTCCCCAATGCACAAATTTCGTGCACTGGGCCTCTAGTTATAATATAATATGTTTATATTGATTCCATAATTTTATGTTTGAGATCTCCTTAGAGCTATAGTTTACACTACTCTCACTTCTTCCTATTCCTAAACCAGTGTTATACCTTATTTTTTTATTATAAATATTTACATATAAAAGTATTAACAAGTGTCAACAAAACATGTTTGAAGACTTATAATAGCTACAATATAAATAGCTAAAAATGTTATAGAAACCAAAGTGAACATGTTCAGCCTTATTTTTAGGATATATTTGTATATAAAACAGGAGATATTTCATTATCTTACCTTAAATAATATTGGATATTTATTGGCTTTAAGAAAAATTTTAATATAAACAAATAAAATTTTCTGTTAAGTTTTTACATATTTTGCAGTCTTAAAGTAATTTGGTAGGAATTTCAAATTTAGCTCTAGACTATTTACTGAAATTATCCAATGACTTTGTTTCTGAGATTTAAAACTTTTTTCATGTACAATGTATTTATCACTGCAGTCAATTTTAGTACAACTGTGGTTTTTGTTATAAATTGATAGTCAGGAAACTACATCGCATGTCCAAGACCATTTGTATTCTCTCTGTAGCTCTTTCTAAACCCGGAGCATTTTTCTATTCCCGCCTGGATGTCAGTACACAATTGTACTTACTCCTTGTTTTCTCAGTTTATCTGTTTCTTGGTTCACCATAATGAAATATACTGTAGCAGTAGCCAAATATAACATTAGCAAGTCCTGACTGAATCTCAGATTTCGTAGGCAATAATATAAATTCCTTTAGGAGAATATGAGTAACATACTACATAGGACTCCCAAGTTGTCTGTGTTTTCAATTATTCTCTTTATCTTTCCTCTCTTTTAATTAATTTTCTTTGTTGTATAACCCTGTTTAGATAAGGCCATGTCTGGTTCTTAAAATGGTGATGGGCTGTATATGCATCTTCAATAAATTAGTAAGTTATGTACCATCTCACATATCCAGGTGTGTATATGTATACACACACAGGCAACCTAAATGAAACAAATCACCTATGTTCTTGATATTGTGCATTCACAATACAAGTATTATTTTCTAATATGTTAATGGGAAATTTGAATTAGATTACCTTCAGTCTGGTAAGCTATAAAAAAAAGTCTTATTACATAAGTTTCCCACACTTCAAGATATGAAGCATTGTAATCATCTCTCATCTCTCTTTTATCAGGAACTTTGAGGAAGTTAATAAAATATTTACATCTGAGGGAATAATAATTGATGCCCATGAAAATTAAACCATAAGACTTTATTTCCCCCCAATGAAAGCACAATGAGGCTATCATGGTGTCATTTTGGTTTCAAATGGTGTCCTTATTACTAAACCAAGAAAAAATGAATATTAATTATGGAGAAATATTTCCTATTTTTGTGTACCAATCTTAACACTCATTCTATTTATGCTTATTTTTTTTAAATAGATGACTATAAACAGTGAATTCATTGTGAAAGTCAATGTCACATGCAGAATCCAAAATGCGGCTTATAAGCTTTCAAATTCTCTGGTTTTCTTAGTTTGGACTTGGGATCTTCTACTTTCATTTTCTTGTCTTCTGATGAGTTGAACTGAGACAGTTCATGGAAAGCTACAGCCTTTTGCATGCATTGCTACCAAGTTCCTTTCAAATGTCACCTCACTTTTCTTGGTTACAGAATATTTGTCAGTTTGATGCGTATCTCCGATCTCTGACTTTATGTATAAGGGGAGGAACTGATGTGGCTATCATCTGACAGTACTATGGGAATCTCAAAAATCAGTATTCAAAACAGGCAGGATTAGTGAAGGGGTAAGAGATGGAATGGGGTCAGAGGTAAAATACTAGAGCTTTGAGTACAATGTTAGCCAAAATCCAATCCAGTCCCTGCCTTCATGTAGCTTATAGTCAAGACAGCTAACACAGCAATCAAATAATCATACAACAAAGGAAATGTACAGGATGCCTTGAGAGTTTGTAACTGGGAACTTGAACTGCACTAGACACCAGAGAAGGCTTCCCTGAAGGATACTTGAAATCTGATGGATGAGTGAGAGTTAAGTGGGCAAGAGATCCAGGGTCTCCTATTTCCAAACAGCAGGAAGAGATTGTAGCTGGAGGAGACAGAGCTCCATTTCAGCAAATAAAAACTTTTCAGTGTTACTGAAGGAGGAGAAAGAGAAAGCAATTGAGATAGAGCCTGGAAAAGAGGTGGGTAGGGACAGGATAAAGATTTTGGTTATATCTAAAAGCAATGTGAAGAGATAAAGGGTTTTATTCAAAGTGATGACATTAACAGATTTATATTTTCAAAGATCATATGACTGCAGTGTGGTTTAATTATCATTAGCATCAATTATTACTTCCTCAGATATAAATACTTATTTTCTTTATAAATTTCCCCAAAGTCTCTGGCTGCAGTTTTGAGCTTTATTCTACTTAGTTGTAGTCAGGATATCTTTTTTTAGAGTCCAGAATTATTGTTGCAAAGTATAAAAGCAAATTACTCTTCCATCACACTGAATACACCACAGTACATGGTAATTTGTTTTCACATCTGTATTGAGTTTAAGTTATTTATTTCCACCACTGCTTGTGCCCACAGCTGTTTAAATTACCATGGAGATGGTTCATCTGTAGTTACACCATCACAGTAACTAATCTCAACTGGAGAACTACGCTAGGTTGTGCTTGCCTCTAGAATTTATCAAATGAAATTTATATTTTCTTTTTAAAAAACAAAACACACAATGTAAACACAATGCCTTAAAATTTGAGGTGCCCGATGGCTGTGTTCAAATACTTCACTCCTCAGGGAGAAGCTCTGAGTTTTCAATTCCCTCCTGATTGTGGGTTTCAGCAAGGGGAGAGGCTGGTGGCAAGACTGTGTCCTAACCTTTCCTACCCACTTTAGGTGTGTGTGTGTTTTTTTTCTCATTTTCCCAATGTATGGTCATCACTCAGCCAGCCTTTAGGGTTTTTGAAGAATAAATTGTTCCATATGTAGCTGTAGACTCAGTCTGTCTGTGAGAAGAGGTGAGTTTAGGATCTTTCTGTGTTACCATTTTGAACTGTAACCCCTTAAGCTGTCAAAAAATTTTATTTCTTTTGGAGCTGATCCATTTTTTCTGACCATTCCTGGTCCTTTCTGGTTAATGTCAAAGCCAATCCTCCTGCTGTAGTAATATATAGAAATGTTTAAAAATGCCTGAAAAATGTCTAAGAAATGTTTAAAAATGTTTGAGCTAATTTTCCTTGAAATGTAAAGTGTGATATTAAGAACACATTTCCCACTTCCCTGAATTGTGTGTCTCTCATAGATAAGGATTTGAACTTCAGTTACTGACTCAGAGTGACTCGTCAAAATAACCATCTGAGTGAGTGATGTACTCTCCCTAGGTGACCACATGTAGCCCCTCGCCCTGTTTGAGATAAACGTGTGCACTGATGTAATTCATTGATGGCCACATGGACTGCTGCAATTGGGAGCAGGCTTTAAAGTGGGAGTCCCTACCAGGCTGGTGCTCGTCGGCTGAGACAGCCACAAAGGCACACCCTCTTGTCAGTCTGGCAAGCGATGCCACTCCACACTCCCCTCTCTGCCAGATGACAGGAGAACGGTCAGTGCCTCCCGATTAAGACACGACCCGAGCTTTCTGGTGAGGAATGCTGGCCACCTGCATCCGGACCAGAACAGCCCAGCTGCTGGACCCTGAGAACAGCACCACTGGGATCTCGCTTAAGCCTGTACCTGCATCACCAGAATTGTGTGAGTAATAAAATGCTGTGTGATTTGCAACTGCATATGTTTCATGTGGTGTGATTCTTCCAGCAGTTAATTCAATTATTTTGCATACACTTCAAGGTTAAAATTAAAGCTTCTGGTCTCGTTTTGGTCCTAAGCCTGCCCTCTGGTCCTGCTTGCATAGAGTAGCCTCTTTGCCAGCAACTACTTGAATGTCTTAAAGTTTATCTCAAGGAATGCCTTAGATAAACACCCCAGATCCTTTCCCAGGATCTACTTGGGACACCTCCTGCCATTTTGGCTCCATTGACTTGAAATAAGTTTTTCTGCTCTTTAAATTGCCATATGAAAGAATTTTCGTGTTTTTCTAGTGCAATTTCTAACTTCTCTTTTATCTTCTGCAAGTTTTGGAGCTGTTCAACATAGATATTTGACCTTTAATTTCTATATCTGTTCATTCCTTCTCAAAGGCTAGGATAAAAGATCTTCTCTGACGCCACTTTCATCCAAAGAAAAGTCATCTCCTGAGTCAGGTCCCTTTGAGGCAAGTATGCCTCACTCCAACTATGGGATTCTAGTAGCCTCTCCTTTTCTCTGAGTAACAGCAGTTTCTTACTCAATTTTCTTCTTTGGTTTTGCAATGTTTTTGTTTGTTTGTTTGTTTGTTTGTTTGTTTGTTTGCTGTATGGCTATCCTGCACAGATAACTAGTTCTTGAACCATCACAAGAGTTCCTGGACTAGCAATCAGGAATTCAGAAAAAAGTGTCTAAAAAGTTCCAAACCAAGTTTCCTCAAAAAACTAAAAATGGAACTCCTATTTGACCCAGGGATTCCACTTCTAGGAATATATCCCAAGAAACTAGAAATACCAGTCAGAAAGGATATATGCACTCCTATGTTCAGAGCGGAACAATTCACCATAGTTAAGATTTGGAAACAGCTTAAGTGCCCATCAGCAGATGAGTGGATTAAAAAACTGTGGTACATCTACACAATGGAATATTATGCTGCAGTAAAAAGGAAGGAATTCTTACCATTTGCAACAGCATGGATGGAACTGGAAAGCATTATGCTAAGTGAAATAAGCCAGTTGGAAAAAGATAAATATCACATGATATCACTCATTTATGGAATATAATGAACATAAACTGATGAACAAAAATAGATCCAGAGACAGAGAAGTATCTATCAGACCGTCAAACTTCATAGGGAAGGTAGGGGAGGGTGAGGGTAGGGGGAGAGAGCAACCAAAGTACTTGTATGCATGCATATAAGCCTAAGCAATGAACCTAGACAACAGGGGGCTGAAGGCATGGGGGGTGAGAAATGGGGGTATAAGGACACATATGTAATAACTTAATCAATAAAGAAATTTAAAAAATTAAAAGTTCCAAATCAGCATTTCCCAGAAAGAGTTTGTGCACTTCTCTGGAACTCCAATTATAATGGCTGCCATCCGACACCTACAGATCACCTGGCTCTGGTAGTGAGTGGAGCTTATACTTGTAGTCCCATAGGACAGTATACATTTGCATACTTTTAAAGTATGCTGCCTGCAGGTCTGATTTGCAGGCAGCCTGAATCTGGGTGATGAAAATTTCCCCTTTGGAACACTTACAGGTCTTGACACACCCTAAACTACTAAGAGCTATTAAAAATTTAATAGGCTGCTTGGACAAGCACAAAGTGTTGAGAGACAACCAAGGGTAGGCCAGAATTAAATGACCTACATTCCGTCAAGGCTGGGGAGAGGTAGTTTTTTCACTTACTGTATAGAAACCAACACAGAGACTCAAACAAAATGAAGAAACAAAAGAATGTATCCCAAATGAATGAACAAGATAAACTTTGGGGGGGAAACCTTAATGAAATTTATTTGATAAAGAGTTTGAATTGTCATAAAAATGCTCATCAAATGGGGAGAATGGATGAACAAAGTAAGAAGTTCAACAAAGAGATGGAAAACATAAGAAACTAGCAAATAGAAAGGAGAGAGCTGAAGAATAACTGAAATGTAAAATACACTAAGGGGTTCGACAGGAGACTAGATGAAGCATAATAAAGAATTAGTCAACTCAAAGGCAAGGCACTGGAAATCACAACCAGAGGAGCATAAAATAAAGAAGGAACTAAAAAGTGAATATAACTTAAGGGACTTATGGAACAACATCAAACAAACTAATGTTTATATTAAAGGGTTTCCAGAAGGTGAAAAGAGAGAGAAAGGGGCAAACATTTAATTTAAAGTAATAGTGGCTAAAAATGTTCCAATAAAGTAAAAAAAAAACCCAAAATCTAAATACAGAAAACCCAGAAAATTCCAAATAAGATGGACCCAAAGAGATCCACACCAAAACATATTATAATTAAAGTGTCAAAAGTTAAAGACAAGGAGAGAACATTTAAAGCAGAAAGAGAAAAATTTGTTATATACAAGGGAACCCCCATAAACCTGGAAGATTTTTCAGCAGAAACTTTTTATGCTAAAAGAGAGTGGCATCATGTATTCAAAATGCAAAAGGAAAAAGACTTTCAACCAATACTATTTTACCTGGAAAAGTTACCATTCAGAAGAGTTTTCCAGACAAGCAAAAACTAAAAGAATCAATCATCACTAAACTGGCCTTACAAGAAATATTAAATGAACTTCTTTAAGCTGCAAAGAGAGGGTGCTAATCAATTGCAAGTATACATTTGAAAAAACTTCATCTCTCTGGAACGGTAAATATATGGTAAAGGTGGTGAATTAATCACATAAAATTAGTATGAAGGTTAAAAGATAACAGTTTTAAAAAGAACTATGATTACAACAATTAGTTAAAGGATGCACAAGATTAAAAGATGTAAATCTAATCTAATAAAAGAGAAACATGCAAATTAGTGTCACTCTGCTACACCCAAGCCACGGCCACCAGCCAATCAGAGCAACTATATTAATGTGACCAGATGTCCCGCTTTTGACGGGACAGTCCCAATTTTTAACAATTTGTCCTGTGTCCCACGGCATTTTAAAAACGTCCCGATTTTTGGAAAGAATGCACAACAAGCTAGGGAATGGCGAGAGAACGTAAAGGGAATATATATGGTTTTCAGCAGCCAAGCAGTCAATGGTGTCCTGCTTTACCAATATTAAAATCTGGTCACCTTAGACTATATGCAAATTAATCCAACCAAGATGGCTGCTGGCAACCACAGAGCTGGGGCAACCAGGAGGCTTGGTTGTCCTGGCGATGGCAAGCTTTGAGCCTGCCCTGGCCGGCTGTGGCCTCCACTCAAGGCAACAAAGTTTCAGTTATAGAAGATAAATAAATCCCAGATACCTGCTTCCAGCCAACCTGGGAGCTTGGGTCACTGGGGGAAGTGGCCAGCCTGCAAACAGCTATCAGCCCCTCATGCACCCCAGTTGGCCAGGCACCACAGGGGGGACCCCCACCCTGAAGGGGATGTTGCCAATCTGAAACAGCCCTCAGCCACTCAACCAGGCTGGCCAGGCACCCTAGTGGGCACCCCCACCCTGATCCGGGACACCCTTCAGGGAAAACCAGCCAGCCCCCACCCATGCACCAGGCCTCTATCCTGTATAATAAAAGGGTAATATGCAAATTGACCCTAACAGCAGAACCACCGAGAATGACTGGTCACTATGACACACACTGACCACCAGGGGGCAGATGCTCAATGCAGGAGCTGCCCCCTGGTGGTCAATGCACTCCCACAGGGGGAGCTCTGCTCAGCCACAAGCCAGGCTACCAACTGCCAGCACAGCAGTGGTGGCGGGAGATTCTCCCGCCTCCTCAGCAGCCTAAGGATGTCTGACTGTAGCTTAGGCCTGCTCCCCACTGGCAAGTGGACATCCCCTGAGGGCTCCCAGGCTGCCAGAGGGATGTCTGACTGCCAGCGTAGGCCCGATTGCCCGAGGAGTGGGCCTAAGCCAGCAGGTGGGCATCCCCCGAGGTGTCCCAGACTGCGAGAGGGCACAGGTTGGACCAGGCTGAGGGACCCCCCTCTCTAAGTGCACAAATTTTTGGGCACCGGGCCTCTAGTATTATATAAAAATATAAAATATGGAGGGGGAGAATAATAATGTTACACTTTGTAATGGGACAAAATTTCATTTGTGATCAACTTAAACTGTTATAAAGATAAGTTGTTATATGTAAACCTTATGGTAAGCATAAAGCAAATCCTATAGTAAATACACACAAAAATAAAGAAAATAAAAATTATCATACCATTAAAAAAGTCATCAAACACAAGGAAGAGAAGAAACTGAGAGGAATTACAAAACCCACCAGAAAACAATTAGCAAAATGGCAATAAGCACATACCTATTAATAATTACTTTAAATGTAAATGAATTAAATTTTCTAATCAAGACACCTTGAGTGGTTGCCCAACCAGTGTAGCTCACTAGTTGAGCATTGGACAATGAACCAAGAGGTCACTGGTTAGATTCCCCATCATGGCACATGCCTGGTTTCAGGCTCAATCCCCAGTAGGGGGCATATAGGAGGCAGTTGATCAATGTTTCTCTCTCATTGATGTTTCTCTCTCTCCCTCTCCCTTCCACTCTCTCTAACCAAAAAAAAAAAAAAAATCAATAAAAAAATTTTGTAAGAGACATATAGTGACTGAATTGATAAAAATAAACAACAAGGCCCATCTGCCTACAAAACCCCATTTTAGATATTAAGGGCACCTGCAGACTAAAAGTGAAAAAATAGGAAAATGCATTTCATGAAAATGGAAACAAACAAACAAACAAAAAACCTGGAGTAGCTATACATATAAACAGACAAAATAGATTTTAAAACAAAGACTATAATTAGAGATAAATAAGAGTATTACTTAATGATAAAGGGGTCAATCCAACAAAAGGATTATAACATTTGTAAATATTTATGAACCCAACAAAGGATCACCTAAATATATAAATCCAATATTGACAGACATAAAGGGAGAAAGTCACAGCAATATAATAATAGTTAGGGGACTTAAATACCCCACTTACATCTGGATATATCTTCCAGAAGAAATCAATAAGCAAATATTGGCCTTAAACAACATGTTAGATCAGATGAAGTTAACAGATATATACTCCATTCAAAAAGCAACAGAATATGCATTCTTTTCAAGTACACATGGAACATTTTCCCAGATAGATCATATGTTAGGCCACAAAACAAAACTGGAAAATTCCAAAAATATGTGAAGATTAAACAACATGCTACTGAACAACCAATGAGTTAAAGAAGAAATCAAAAGTGCCTTAAAACAAACAAAAAATGGAAATGTAATATACAAAAATTTATGGGATTCAGCAAAAGCAGTTCTAAGATGAAGTTCATAGCAATAAATGTCTATGCCAAAAAAACATAAAAGTCTCAAATAAACAATCTAACTTTACACCTCAAGGAACTATGAAAAGAACTACTAAATCCCAAAGTTAGTTGAAGGAATGAAATAGCTAAAAAGAAAATAGGAAAGATCAATGAAATTAAAGTCTGGTTCCTGAAAAGCTAAACAAATTGACAAACCTTTGGCTAGACTAACCAAAAATAAAAATAGAGAAAACACAAATAAAATCATAAAAGAGAGAGGTGTTAAAACTTATACCACAAAAATACAAAGGATTGTAAGAGACTATTATGAACAACTATACACCAACAAACTGCACAGCCCATATATTTATTCTGACACCTTCCTGATTGTTCCATAATAGCAGCAGTTCCAGGCTGTCTGTCAAGAGCAAGGAGGACCTTGTATTCCTTGGCTTCACCAAATTCAATTAAGAATTTACACAACAGACCTAGCCAGTTTGGCTCAGTGGATAGAGCATTGACCTGCGGACTGAAAGGTCCCAGGTTCGATTCCAGTCAAGGGTATGTACGTTGGTTGCAGGCACATCCCCAGTAGGAGGTGTGCAGGAGGCAGCTGATCAATGTTTCTCTCTCATCAATGTTTCTGACCCTCACCCTTCCTCTCTGTAAAAAAATCGATAAAATATATTTAAAAATAAAAAGAATTTACATAACATTTCCATGGGCCTGATTGAACAAGTGGAGAAGCAGACTTCAGTTACCAACCTCCTGGCCTCCTCCAATGTCTAGAGCATCTGGGACTAACTTGTGGTCAACCAAACGCTGCTCACCTCAGACTACCTTCAGGATGACAGTGCATTCTGTGAAAACATCATCAAGGGTGGACCAACTGTTAAGGAGTTCTGCCATTAAGAAGTGGAGCCCATGTGTGTGGGAAGTGACCACATCCACATTATCATGCTGGCCCAGGCCCTCAGTGTCTCCATTCAGATGGAAGACATAGACCAAGGCAAGGGGGCACGACCAATTCACACATATCCTCTGAGGGTTCAGAAACCAAAGTCTTGCTTCTCTACCAGCCTGAACACTACAACATCTCCTACAAATAGGGCTGACCTTGGCTTGCCGCAACCCTGTCTGCCCTCCTCTCTGCCATGCTCTAGACATGTACAAAGGAGTTTTTATGGTTTTAAACTATCATAATTTACTCCTATCCTCCTTTACCTGTCACAGAACTTTCCACATTTTATTAAACAGGATGCTGATAGTGAAAAAATTACATGCAAAAGTCCCAGACAAGAGCCAGACACAGACAAACAGACACACACACACACACACACACATACACACACACACACACACATATAAAACTACAGTCTCAGTGCATGAAATACATGCATGAGTAGAGTCCCTAGGCTTGGCCAGCGATCAGGACTAATCCAGTTCCCTACCTCCTGGCCTCCCTGCCTCCTCCTTCCCTCACTCCCTCAGCACCCCACCACTGCTGCTGGTCACACGCCATGTTCCACACTGCCCCATGGTGGTCAGCGCACATCATAGCAAGCAATCAAATTCCCAGTCTCCTGGTCAAACTCTTGAGGGGACAATTTGCATATTAGCCTTTTATTATATAGGACTAAAGGGCTGTGCATGAAAATCATGCACAGGGGGGTCCTTTCAGCCCAGTCTGCACCCTTTCTAATCTAGGACCCCTTGGGGGATGTCCGACTGCCGGTTTAGGCCCGATCTCTGGGATCAGGCCTAATCTGGCAGTTAGATATCCCTCTCACAATCTGGGACCACTGGCTTCTAACTGCTCACCTGCCTGCCTGCCTGCCTGGTCACCCCTAACTGCCCCCCCTGCTGGCCTGGTCACCCTTTATTGCCCCCCTGAATGCCTGATCAGCCCCAACTGCCCTCCTCTGCCAGCCTGGTTGCCCCTAACTGTGCCCCCCACCAGCCTGGTC